>JBBYHO010125818.1:0-41684 GCA_038382025.1 Adansonia gregorii | reverse complement strand
CTGCCAAGCTCTGTATCGATACTCATAGGGTCAGTATCGATACTCATCAATATGTATCGATACATACACACTTGTATCGATACATTTGAGGGTTTCATGCCAACTTAAGCTACTGCTAAGCCCTGTATCGATACTCAGGGATCTAGTATCGATACTAACCAATATGTATCGATACTTATTTTTATTGTATCGATACATTTAAGGGTTTTATGCATAGTATCGATACACAAGCTCTTGGTATCAATACTGGTCTTTAAAATTCATTTGTAAAATCATTTTTGATGACTTAAACACATCTCAATGAATTGCCTTAGTACTTTTAAGGATCTTTTTTAATTTAACCATAAGTACAAGGTCGAATATTAATTTAACTTAAGTTTGTTGGTTATATCAAAACTAAATTCAAGGTTACCAGTAAGGACTTTGGAAAGAATTTTAGGTAGGACCCTATGACTTTTCCTCTATTATTGAAGATCTTTCAAACTGTTGGGCATATATATTCTGATTTGGAGAGGCTGTATTCTAAAAATGTTTTAGTGGGAAAAAACTTTTAAGAAGTTCTTTGTGAATGAAATTAAAAAAGATAGGGGATAACACTCGATCAGATCATGTCTCTTAAGATTCGTTTCAAGGAATTGGAGTGTGATCTAACATCTTTTAATCTTTAAGTCTACTCTAAAGTAATGCTTAAAACTAATATTAGTAGCTTCTACCCAAAAGCATTAGGAATCCTTTTGTAGGGGCTTATTTTACCTTTCATTATTTGAATAAATGAAAACCATGATGCATTTCCATCATTTATTTCATTTGTTTTTCTTAAATTCTTTTATTCTTTTGTTCCTTTATTCTATACTCTCCTATATTTTTTTTTTGTTTATCATTTTTAAGTACCCAAGCAATAATCCAATCAACCACAAGTCAATTTTAGGTAATCTATTGGTTTAGGCAAAACTGACACCGACAAGGATGCCAATGATTGTTCTTTACCTCTGGGTCCATTAAGATTAATATAACATGACAAAAACAAGTCTTGCCCTATAAAAAATGGTGGAAGTTATAAATTTGGCAAATAAAACAAGAAAAAAATCAAAATAAGAACATCAATTTTGATAGCTCTACTTCAAGAATATAAAGATATGTTGCATGGTCTTATCAGGACGTGCCAAGGTTAAACACTATCCCATAAGCTTCCTTTGAAACTAAGAGACAAACCATTTAACGAAAATTAAGAAGGATGAGGCTTGAAATGTTATTAAAGTTCAAAAAAAAAAGTAAAAAAGTAGTTTCATGCCAAATTTCTAGAGGTTACAAAGTACCTAGAATGGGTGGCTAATATTGTCCTTGTGAAGGGTAATAAAGTATGGATTTGTGTTAATTATAATATCTCAAATCAAGCAAGCCCAAAGGATAATTTTTACCTTAGTTGACAATATTGCAAAAAATTCATTATTCTTTTTATGGATAGATTTTCGAGTATAATTAAATCAAAATGTCATTAAAGGACATGGAAAAAACCATGTTTGTAACAATGTGAGGTACTTTTTGCTATATAGTAATGCCTTTCTAGTTAAAGAATGTTGAGGTATCTTAGAAGAGAACCATATTGGCTTTGTTCCATGATATGATGCATAAAGAGATAAAGGTTTATGTTGTTAACATGATTGCAAAGTTATGAAAAAAAGATGAAGATGTCACGAAACCTCATGAAACACTTTGAAAAGGTAAAGTCTTAAGTCAAACTTAACCTGGCAAAGTGTACTTTTGAGGTCTATTTAAGGAAGTTTTTGGGTTTAACTTTTAGCGAAAAAGGGATTGAAATAGACTTAAATAAAATAAGACCATTTAGAATTTGACATGGCCTTACACCTGAAAGAAAATAAAGTCTCTTAGGAGGTTAAATTACATTGCTATGTTCATCTTTGAACTTCTTGATAAATATGACCCAATATTCAAACCTCTTTGAAAACATTATCCTAAAGAATGGGATGAAAATTGCTAAATGACTTTTGACAAGATCAAGAATTATTTGTCAAACCCACCACCTTTAATATCGAGAAAACCACTAATTTTATTTGATATTATTTAAAAAGTCCATGGGCTATGCGTTGGGTAAAGTGATGAAAATAGTAAAAAAGAACAAGCGATATGTTACCCCAATAAAAAGTTCACAAAGTATGATTCAAAGTATTTGTCAGTAGAAAAATTATGTTGTGCAATAGCTTGGACTACTTAAAGGCTTAGACAATATATGCTCTACCATACAATGTGACTACTTTAAAACTCTATCCTATAAAGCAAATATTTAAGGCTCGCTCATTGCCTAGAAGAAAAGCTAGATGGCAGGTGTTGCTTTTTCATATGATATTTTTTTATGTAAATTAGACAATTTTAAAAATGAGTGTAATAGCTTACTTCTTAGCAAAAGACATGATGGAAGATTATGAGTCTTTAAATTCCTAATAAAGATCTAAACTGTGTCTCCCTAGGCAAGAGGAACCTTCTAAAATAAAGAAATGGAAGATGAACTATGATAATGCTTCGAGACCTATGGGGCACAAAATGGGTACAGTTTTGGTATCTTTGGAAAGAGATCTTATCCTTTTACTTCTTGATTGGATTTTAAATACACTAATAACATAGTGAAACATGTAGCATGTATCATGGGAATTCATGAACTATCAAAAGAAGAATCAAGTTTTTAAATGTTTTTAGAGATTTTACATTAGTCATATAACTATTACATAGGGAATAAGATGTTCGAGCTACAAAATTAATCAAATATAATAACCTTATATTATAGTTGATTAAGGAATTTAATAAGATAAACTTGAATTACATGCCCCAAGATAAAAATTAGATGGTGAATATCTTGGCTACCTTGGTAATACTATTTAAGGTGAATGAAAAGGCGAAGGTGATGCCTATCAAGATGAACATATACAAGTCCCTAGCCTATATCTGAGCATCAAAGAGGAAGGATATGATCACCCTTGGTATTATGAGAATTTATAATTATAAAAGGCCAATGATGCCTAAAATAGGTAACTAAAAATGATAAAATGGCCTCAAATAGGAAGGCTATCACTTTGTCTTAGGTGAGTAATTTCTATACGAAAACATAAAAGATCAGTTGTTATTAACTTTTGATTTTTTCAAGAAATCCATGAAGGGATCTGCGATACTTACGATAACACCCTAATGATGACTTAGCAAATTATGAGATAAGGTATTGTTGATTAGTTATGGAAGTGATTGCATAAATCATGCCTGGAAATACCATAAATGTCAAACTTATATGGATAAAATTTACAAATCCATATCCTTTTCACATGTTTAGACAGTTCCATGGTAATTTTCAATATAAGGGATAGATCTAATTGGTCTAATCACTTCGAAAGCTTCAAATGGGCATTATTTACTCCAGTAATCATATTTTATTTTGCAAAATCATGAAAACTACTTCTTATGCCAATATGATAAAAGTTTATTAAAATAGAGCCCATAAGTTGATACAGGCCCTTCAAAAGATCATCTTTGGCAACACTTTTAATTTGAATAATAAGATGCTAAAAGATGTATGCATGTAATTTAAAATCAAGCATCATAATGCAGCGCCTTATCTCCCAAAAAAGAATGGAGTTAAAAAAATCAAAATATCAAGAAGATTGTGGGAAAATGATAGAAATACAAAGATTGGATTGAAAAATTAACTTTTGCTTTCCATGCATATCATACCTATGTTCGCATATCCAAAGAGCTATGCCATTTTTTTGGTATATGTGATGGAAGTCAAGTTGTTTATTGAAGTTAAAATTACTTCCATGCAAGTCTTAATAGAAGTAGATCTAGAGGAAGCCAAATAGGTTAAAGCTCGATATGAGCAGTTAAATCTTATCTAAAAAAAGTTAAAAGTGATTTGTCACAAGCAAATGTATCAAAATATGATGATAGAAGCTCATGATAAAAACATTCTTTCAAAAAAAATTTCATGAAGAAGAATTGGTGTTAAAGAAATTATTACCTATTCAAAAGGATTCCTACGGAAAACAAACCCTAAATTGGGAAAATTCTTATATGGTGAAGAAAGCTTTTCTTAAAAGGCATTAATCTTAACAGATATAAAAGCAAAAAAGTAACTAACAGTGAATGCTGACAAGTTGAAAAAAGAATTATGCTTAAGAAAATATTTTAGGATGAATACCAAGATGGCATCACAGAATTAATAAGAAGAAGAAGAAGAAGAATAAGGTTTTAAGATGACAACTTGAAAGGGTATCCTAGAACTAAGAAAAACTTTTACAATAAAAACTTAGAAAGGCATCTTAAAACCACAAAAATTATAGTTGAGTTGTAAACTCAAAAAAGCAATTCAAGTACTTAAATTAAAGCCCATGGAACCACATTTTGAAGAAACTTAATGAATAATAGATCAAAGGGCAAAGCTCAATTGAGGTAGAATTAAAGGTGTAAACAACACCACGTAATGAGCCTTATTTGGAAAAGTCTCCAAATCAATTGAATTGGAGATCCATATATCTAATAACTGGGCTATTTATAGCCATTAATTATAATTATTGGTATAATTTGTTATTATCTAAATTGTATCCATTTAGTGAAATAAAATTATTTGCTACCTTCATCTCATTTCACATTGCATCATATCTATCATGAAGTTAAATGATATTGGTAAATATATATATACTTGCAAACAATAAGGTTTCTTTGTATTAATATAAAGAAGAGTTAAATTTTAATAAAAGTTTTAAGATGCACTAAAATTCAAAGGAAAATCAACTTCATAGTAAAGAAAAGTCTTGGAAAGTATGAAAATGCAAAAAAAAAATAAAAATAAAAATAATTGTTTGAGATATAAAATTCTCAAGAATTATGGTAAAGCCATGGATTGCAACTTATGACATAATTCATAAAACGATGGTCTTATGAAGAACATGCATTACTGCTTTTATTTAAAATTAGTTAAACCCAAAGATTATAAGTAAAGATCTTTTGTTTTCAAATTCAAACTTATTCTTAAAATGGATTGAGCCCCAAGATTACTGTTAAGGTCTTTTCTTTTTAATTCAAACTCATTTTTTATAAAATGGGCTGAAGCACGAGATCATTGCCAATGTTTTTGTCTTTTTTGAACTCGTTTTTTTAAAATGGCTCTGGCCTTGGGATTGTCACAGAGGTTTTTACCATTTAAGTTAAACATGATTTAAAAAAAAAAATTGGTTAAGCCATGAGATTGCCATAGAGGTCATTTGTCTCCTCTGTAAATTATTTTAAGCCCTTGCATTACTAAGGTCTTATGTTTTTAAGTCAAACTCCTTTTGTTTTTTAAATAGGTAGACTCACTAGATTTTCTACGAGGTCTTTTGTTCCAAATAGGTCAAGCCGTAGATTGTGGTCAAGGCTTTTTTATGTTAAACTTAATTTTTTTTCAAACTAGGTTAAACCTTAAGATTATTGATAAAATCTTTTGTTTTTATGAACTCATTTTTGCAAAATAGGTCGAGCACTAGGATTACTGTTGAAGTCCTTTTTTAGCAAAACTCTATTTTAACTAGGTTGAGTGCAAAGATTGTCATCAAGGTCATTCTTTTTCCTTTTAAGTCGAGCTTGTTATATTTCAAAATGGGTCAAGCCCTGTAATTAGGGTTGAGGTGTTTTCTTTTTATGTAAAACTTGCCTTCTTCAATATGGGTAAAACTCATTTTTCAAAATAAATTGTCCTGGGATTGCTATTGCTGTAATTTTTTTCCTTCAAAGTTGAGCTTTTTTTCCAAAATTGGTCAAGCCCTAAGAATTTTATCAAGCTTTTTATTCATTTTAAAAAATTGCTGCCTTAAAACAAATGGAGCTTTGAGATTGGACCGAAATGTTTTCTTTAAAGCAAATCTTCAAATTTTATTTTGTTAAGGTTGTGACTTTCATTTTTTTTTAAATTAAAGGTATGATTTTCATGCCAAACAAAATTGCTTACTAGTCTATGTCTTATTTCTTACTCTTAGTAATAAACAGAAATGGGCAGTTGTATACATCTAATTTGTTTGAGCCCCCTAATTGATTTTTCTTAGTTTTGACCACTCTTAGATGGATCATTGATGTCCATAAAGGCTGTTTAAGGAAGCAAACAAGTTGTAAAACCTAGTTGATTAAAAAAGATAATATGTGAGCTTAATCGAACAAACTAGATGACATGTAGGAATCAAAAAATCAAAAGCAAATAGATAAAGGAATATAGAAGTAAGTAATTTGACTCATTTAAGCCATTTAGAAAATATAGGATGGTCGATTGAAGCAATTGGAGTTAAACAAAGGCCTAATAGTAAAAGTATAAGTCAAGAAGCATCAAAGATTAAATCAAAAGTCGATTCAGATAGTCAACATCTAAAGTGAAAATTGGCATAAAAATGTCTTTTAAAACCAAAGCCTTAAAAGGGGATCAATCGTGAAATTAACCATACCGATTATGAAATAAGCATACAAGAAAGGTCAATCAAGGAAAGATAAGGAATGATTAAGCAGTTGGTGAAAAAGATATCAAAAAAGGTAAAACAGTAAATAATTGGAACTTTTGAAATATTAAATTGGGGGATTAGAAGGTCTGAAATCCTAAACTTTACTAAAATAGAACTAAGGATGGCAAAGATATCAGTAAAGGATAATTGAGGATGAAATCAATCAAGATGATAATAGAAAAATTCTAGTAGGTTAATCTTAAAGGTCTGACTCAAGAAATATGTACTTCTAGTGGAACATCATTGAAAAGCATGTTGCATAATGATAAACATCGAGGAATTTTGATTTTGGATGTTCAATTAAGAGTCACTACAAAAGAAAGGCTTATCAACTATGGAATATTTCAGACAAAATTATTCCATTGGAAATAATGACTTATCTCCGAAAAAATTAGAAATTTAGTAAAAAAAGTTTGGAAGTTTCTACAGTGGAATTTTCGTCAAATAAACTATAACTCTATTAGAGATACTCTTAGTGCTTGACAATTTAAACACCATTTTACGTGCCAAAAACTTTTTCGATAAAAATTTATTTTTCTAGCTGAAAAATAAATTAGATAATTTTTAAATTAAAATGATTACACATTAAAATTCAGTGAGAAATAATTATTCCAACTAAATTTTTCGCAAGACGTAAAATCTTATATCGAAGGATAATTAGATATGAAAAAGTATTTCCAACTAATTACCTTTTGTGGGAAAATTTTCCATCCAAAATTTTTTGCCATGGAATATTTTATTGAAAATAATTCAAAATTTTCATCAAAAAATATATCAACAATGAAAATTCTGTTGGTAAAAATTTTTTGATGGAATTGGGTTTTGGGGGGGGGGAATCTTCTTGTCCAAAACATTACCAACGAAATTTTTATCTAACAAGCCATAATTTTGTCAAAATAAGTATGCTACTAAAATTAAGGCACCAACTTTCTTTTTTTCCATGACTTTAGCTCATGGCTTCTTCATTTTCTCTTTTTCTTAGGTTTTTTAGCTTTTAAGGTATTATTTTAGAGTTTTGTTATAGTTTTTGTTAGTATTTTGCATTTTGTATCTTTTATGGTCTTTTGTTCTTCTTTTTACAAGTTTTTTACATTTGTATGTGTTTGAGATTTTCGATGAAAAGTTTATATTTCTAGATATTGCTGGCATTTTACTTTTATCATTAGGTTTCAAATGGTTTAAACTTCTTGTTGATAGTTTCATAATAATTGTAGTAGATATATATGATTGTCGTTGATAATTGGATAATAATTGGTGAAACAAATTGTTGTACACAGATATAATTTTTAGAATTTTGTCTCAATTTAAGGTTATTGGATTATAATTAAATAATATAATTAATTCATTTTTACATAGCTAATTTAAAGAAGTATAAATATTAAATAATCAATATAATTATTTTAATATTTTAATTTAAGGTTAGGGCATAATGTTAGGTAATTAATGGTTGTAGGCCACAAAACACATAAGTTATATGCATTTATTAGTAATAATATTTTTTTTGGTTTTAAATTAATTGTGTAAAATTTGCGTGTTTAATTTACCTTTTGAATTACCCATTAAATAATCAAATAATTTGCCTTTTAAACTATTAATTAAATAATTTACCTTTTAGCTTAAAATTGATACATAATTACTTAAGTAACGCATATTGCATTTCACTTAGGTTATGAGAAACTGATAAATCCAGGAAGTATATTTGATTGGATGCTGAAGGATTTATAAGTAATTAGTATTTGAATGGGGTAGAACAATTTATAGCTTTTGCATGTGCTAATAGTGACTACATCAGAGACAGTAGGTGTCAAAATAATCGAATTGTGGATGTTGATATGGCATGTCAACATCTCCATTATGAAGGTTTTTGTTTAAATTATGGAGTTTGGGATGCATACAATGAAATTCATAGAGGTTAAGCATCTAAAAATCATGATAATGGGGTCATCATAGTGTTGATGTTGAAAGAGATAATCCTTATGCTAGAATGGTTGTAGATGCTTTTAATACAAATATTAACTTCAATGTTAATGTGAACTTTGGTGGTAATATCAGTATGGATGAAACCATGGTAGGGATAAAGAATCGATCTTAGGCTTGAAAAATTACTACTCCTTGTTGAATGAAGTAGATAACAATTGTGCTTTGTATATACACAACATGCAACTTTATTGGCAATCAACCAATTGCTAAATGTGAAGTTTGAATTCAAGTTGAATGAATAATATTTCAAACAATTGTAGGTAATCATGAAAAGAGTGCTACCAGAAAATAAGAGGTTGTTAGAGAATTTTTATAAAGTGAAGAAGAAATGGAGAAATTTGGGCTAGATAAATTTCAAGATACATGCTTGCTAGAACAACTGCATGTTGTTTATAAATAGTTAGTCATTTTAATTTACTATTTGTTATATGGCCATCCTTGATATAAACTAGATAAATACTCAGCTACAAGGAAGGTAGAAAAAGTACCATTTAAGGTTCTGTGTTATTGGTTACTTATTTTGAGAATGCAAAGGCTATATATGTCAATGATCACTATTGTAACATACTCCCCCAGGACAGAAGATGCACCTGACTTAAAAATATATCCTTGATGGGGATTTAGACGTGCTATAGGTAAGAAAAAAAATGTTTTTCAAATTTGATAGGGAGAAGATTATCAGATGAATCACTCATTCAACTAATCTTTGGTGGCCACCATAAAGTGGCCAAAGTCACCATCGATCATTTGGGCTAGATATGATCAGTAAGCAGGTTGCATGTTATCACAATCAAAACTAATACATCGAGTTATGAAATTGGAAGATTTGATTTTAATGTTTACATGTAACCCTAAACCCTATTAAAACTAGCACATGGAGTTATAAAACTAGAAGATTCAATTTTAAGGTTTACATGTACCAAAGCTTGATAAGCAAGTTAAAGAGTCGATTACGTATGGGTAAGGATTAACACCTCTACAATGCCCTAATCGATATCATCTAGCCATAGGTTATCTCAGTTTTAGTTTTTTTAATCTTAAATTATTGTTATTTTAATATAATTCCTTCATGTGATGCATTTTTAAAACAATAAATTTGAGTTCTACAGATAATTTTAACTTCCTTCTGCATCCTAAAAAGGTAGGAAGCATAGAGTTTTTTTTTGGTAGAATAATCTATAAATTTAATTGAAAAAGGTGTATTGTATCAAGCACTAAAGGGATATCAATGTGGGACATTGCCTTAATAATTATTATGAAATCCAATTTTCAAAACATAAGTGCAAAATTTGTCACCAAGAAAGAAAACATGTTGGTGGGAATTTATCTTGTAGTTATATTAATTATCTAGAAATAACCAAATTGAATTGAGAAATGTTTGAATCGTTGTACTTAAGGCATGAAAAATAAGGTTTGATTAGAATAAGGCTAGGAAAACCTAAGAGAGAGAAATTGGTTTTTTTTTTTGTGAAATTTTGAAAAATAAGTTTGAAAAACCTATGGAAATTTTGGTAATTTTGGAAAATAAGGTATTTTGATTAAAAAAAAGGAATTTTGGATTAAAACAGAAAAATTAAAGAAAGGGCTAAGTTAATTTTTTTCAAAATCATTGAGACTTAATCCGAGCCTAGTAGAACCTTTATATGACACATGAATCCATCAAGAAATTAATCAAAATTATTGCAAGGCATTCAAATTAGCTAAAATGGCAATTCAAGAAAGTTTTTTAATTTTTTTGAAGTTGAAAATAGAGAACAACATTGCACTTTTTTGCCTTCCTAAATTTATTTTAGGTTTATCTGAAGGACTTAAATGGCAAATGAGATACCTTAGAAAGGTAACTCGATGAGGATTAATATAAAAATATTCAAAAGAACTCAAAAAATCACTTTCTATGGGAAAATAATTTTTCAAATCAGACTAAGCTCAGCACTAATAGTGCATGTAGGTGAATAAGCGTAGTGAACATAAAAAGTCACCCTAAACTCATTCAAAATTGTTAAATTACAAACAAGACCTTTTTAAAAAAGGGGGAATCTCATGTACTTTCAGGAAAAATATTTTTAAAAAATCCAAAAGATATTGGTATATGCCCTAAAGCCAATAAGCTTGGATGAGACATATATTAGTTAATATGAAAACCAATCACTTAGTTTAATGATGTAGGGTTTTCCATAACGATAGTAGTATGACTAACAATCATGAACTACAAATTGGATGAAGCCCATAGAATATATTTGGCCTTGCAAAGGAATTATGATAAGTTATAACTAAGAGATCCTTATGCATTACAGTCATGTTCCTAAAATTGTTCATATTCATTACTACCAAGACAGAGGCATTGGCCATGCTAAAAGATTAGCACATGTTATGCCTTCTTACTTGTGAAAAAAGCAACCGATCTCATGGATTGAAATATATAGGATAATTGGTATAAGATATGGGTGCATTTTTTATGGAAACAGGTTCACTAACATGGCTCGTGTGAAAACTCCATTTAGTATTGTCACTTAAATATCTTTAGAAATATTCTTGTGTGCCAGTTGTGTAATTAGTCTTCTGACTTGTGATACTAGGTCATCTTGTATGGGGAGTGTTATATTTGGAGATCATCACAAATAGGTCCACAATAGGTACAATAAGGTAGTTTTAGCTATGACATGAAGCATACAAAGGTGGATGAATGATCTAGGGAGCATTCAACTCTCTGAGTAACATTCGAGACATATCTCATTTGTTCTTGGCTTTGGTTAACTTAACAAAGTCATGAGCCAATGCATGATGAATTTAAGAGAAATAACTTCTCCAAATTCATAAGGTTAGCCATATGTAGCAGGAACTAATACGGATCGATGCATGAGTTAACACTACACCATGCTCATGGTTTTTTTAGGATATTTGATGAAAGGATTGAGTTACGCCACTAGGCTGGTTACTAAAAGCTTTCTTCAAGGTCATATTGACTCTTCAATATTTGGTTGGTCATGATGGGTTGCTAAATATCGCTCTTGATTAATAAATATAATTAATAAGTAATTAATGAGATTGACTACATTCATTAACCACATATTAGGAATCTAATAGGTTGCACAATATAAAATGATCTTTTTGATTAAATCTGAGTTTTATTATATAAAAGTTATAATGAGGAGGACTTCATTAAATTAGTTCAATTAAGTGGTTACTAAATACGTAAATTAGATTTGTGAAATTTAATTAGAGATGCCTTAAAGTGTAGTAAAGATAAAAATGTCCTATGGAGATCATATCTGATAGTAAGCATGTATATAAAAGCATCTTGGTTTTGGGTTAGAAAATTATTTTTGGCAAATCAAATAATTATTTGATAATTTTTTAATAATATTTGCATGAAGTAAAATTATTTTACATAGCTAAGAAATTTAATTGAGAATTAAATGTCCTTTCATATAAATAGAGGTTGACCCAAAAGCCTAAATTATTTAGTCAAATAGGCTTATTTTGAACAAAACCTATTTAAACTTGATATAAGTTAGGCATAACATTAGTAGGCATCATTGGTGTTAGATTAGGCCAAGATATTAAATAGTTAATACTTGGGTCCAATCTTAAATGGATTAGGTAAAAGAGTTTTCACTTAAATCCCTATAATAATGCTACCTATTAGGTTTTGTAGTATTGGTCTTGGTTGACCCATTAATTATGCTTAACCTAATTTTAGATGTATAAATATACATTTATAAGAGCTTTTGGATGGCTATTACACTTTCTGGCTATCAGAATGTCCTAGGTGCCACATCCCTAAATCTCTAAGCCATGATTGGCCTAATCTTGTTTTTCTTACACTGATGGTACTTTATTTACTTTTTTAATGGTCTAAAATCATTCTTGATCCAAAAAAAAGTAAGAAAACTCATATCTAACACTTTTAAGTATAGATAATGATAATAAAAGGCAAATGACTATGATTGCCACATCCCTACACTTTTCTATAGCCCTACGGCCTCGCTATAGCCTATCTTACATCCCTGCAGCTTCCTAAAACCGTTCTTCGGTATGTGTGTGTAAGAGAGAAAGAGAGCACTGCTTCTCACCTTTTGGTTAAGGCTTTTCAAGTCTTCTATCTAATATATGAGAACCACTAGACCTTCTTAAAGGTTCCAACAACCATGTATATGAATCATTGTTAGAGATAGGATGTTTTTGCTATACTCGTGGCTTCAAAAAGAGATTAAAGTAACCAAGTTGATACAAAGATCATGCAAGAATAAACACACTAAAAGTTACAATGCGTAGGAAAATCTTTACCAGATCTTTATTTAAACTACCAAAATTGACCATGTGTTTATCTCAACCTAAGATCCTGAGAAAAGTTAGGTTTTGGTAAATTCTTAAAAATTGTTTTTCATTAATTATGAAATCTATACAACTTATAATTTTAGACTTTGTCACATGTAAAAGTGTCTAAATAATTTATTAAAATCATTTTAATTAATTTAGGTCAAAGTCCTTTAATGTTTTAAACTTTTTATATCATTTCAACATGGGTTGAAAATTTTAGAAATTGTTTTTATTTGATTTTTAATTTACTAGCATGTTAAATCATTTTTATTTTCAATATTAATTGGTTTAAAATATTTTTTAACTAATTAAATTGATGATGTGGTCATCTGTCAATAATTTAATGTTGACTAGTATCAAATTGACTATGTTTTTTGTGACTTGATGGATATAATAATTTCAAAAATTTTCAGTAATCATAGCTATGATTCTTTTCCATGATTTTCCACCATGAAAGTGTCATGAATTGTTTATAATACTTGTTGAAAAAGTTTATTTAAAATTAAAATTGAGAATATCTCAATTTTGAGCTATATCAAGGTACAGTAGGTTTGCATGTACCATGTGGCACTTAGAAATTCTTCTTTGAGACCTTGATTGTGGCATCCTGGCAGTATTAGATGGTATAATTTTTCAAAGGTTTAATGGGAGACAGACATCGGTAATTAAGTTAAACTAGGATGGCTTATGAAAGCTATGTATGGGCCAAATCCTAGTCGGACTAGGACTTTTATTTGTGCCACATTCTCCAAGTAATTGTGAAAGTTAGATCCAATATGGATTCTTGATATTTTAGATCTAATATAATTAGATCAAGATAATCCAAAATTAAAAGAATAAAATAAAATAAATTTACTAATAGTTAGCAAGTAGGCACAATAAAAGGTACCTCTATAAAAGTTCATGTTCCATCAAAACTTCTAAATATCTCCAAACACCAAATCATCCAATTGTAATAATTTCCTAAAATGAATAAGATATGGATTGGACACTATAATAAACATGAAACTAATTCCAATGAAATTCTTTAATTAGATAATATTTAATTTAAATGATTAATCCTAATGTGATTAGGATTTGTTCTAATGAGATTAGAATAAATGTTAATCATGTTAAAAAATTATTTTCTCATTTAAATTAAATATGCATGAATTAATAAAATGTCAAAAACTTTCCTAAATTGTTTAGGAAATATTACATACAAAATGGATTGTCTAAATTAAGACAAAGTTATCTAAAAGTTAGAAATGTCCTAATTAAGATAGATAACCTAGAAGTTACATTAAGTCCAATTTAATGTCTAATGTTTTTGGAAAACAAGTTTCCTAAATGTTTTAGGAAATATTACATGCTAAATGGTTTCTCCAAATTAAGACAAAGTTATCTAAAGTTAGATAATATCCTAATTAATACAAACAACATAAAAGTCATGTAATGTCCAATTTAAGACAAGTTTCCTAAAAGTTAAGAATTTAATTAAAGATCCTAAAGTATTAAAATAATTTGATAAATCAACTCAAATTGTTTGAAGATGAGGTTTATGCAAATGACACACAAGATAGTAGCCATGCTTCTTTAATGTCATGCTTCTAATATGATTATGTTAGCTTAAGGATGATTATGGACTAGACCTTAATATGATTGGGTTGTGGATGGTCGAATTTTTCTTTTGGTATTTATTTTATGAATAGGGTTTGCAAACACTTCTTTCTCTTTTAATTATAGGTTTTAAATTCTTTTCTCACCTAATTCCCCTCAAATGTAACTCTAGGTTTCTCACAATAATATGTAACCATTACAGAGGACCTGTAGATTTAGGATTAATATAAAATTAGAATTTATGTGAATCCAAGATGTAAAGAAAATGGTGCCAAGAAGAAAAGACTAAGGAGATCATCATCAAGAGTTATGAAGACTTTGTATGATGTCACTAGGAATTTGACCAACTAGTTTCCTAATAGCTTAATGAAACTAGTAGATAAAGTCCATAATCATCCTAGTAGATTGCATGTGTTAGATTTATTTTGAATTTATATATGTGATATATGATTAAATAAATGCTCTGGATTCTAATTAAACAAAGCAATGAGAATTAAGTTAAATGATAAAAATCCCTTGCAAAATATTGAGTCTATGCATAAGCATGATTAGTCACCTTCCATTATTCATAACAAGACACCGGAGTTCCCTTCTTAAGAGACTTGTTGAGTCACTCAAGGTTAAATTATTGTTCGTTCTACCTAAGTTATGAATAATGAGTCTTACTTAACTAATGTCGTGTTGTTTGGATGCTTACAAACTTGATTGCATAGCGTTAGAGGTGGTGGTTAGGGGAAATGCATACAATACATTTAGGCAAAAAGTTGCCACCTAACTGATCTAGGAGTTACATAGAGATGCAATTGGTAATCTAAGTTACCTATTCAATTAGTTTTTGCATGGCTTGTTGAGTCACTCAAGGTTATGTAAAGATAAAAGAGGTCCTACCTTATTAAAAAAAATTCAAACGTTGAAGTTCTTGGACTATGGCTGAGGGCTATAACTTTGATAAGATAATGAGGACATTCACTAAGTTGTAAAACCTTACTTAACGTAAATGCAAATTATTAACCAAAAAATGCTTTGGTTCATAATGGATATAAACATAACATGACTAATAAACTATCGTTAAGCAGCATACATGATAATAATAAGTTTTAATGGGCCAAACTCCATTGACTAGTCCCATATTATTAAAATTTTCTTAATACTACTTAAAAAGTATGTTCATGAATAGCGCACTAGGTCAAGGTAGTATATTTATTGATAACCTTGATCAAGCCACATTAAAATGATGGCTAATCTGATGCCTAAACTTTGAGATAAGCAAATGGCTATTTAAGCTCATGAAACCATCTAAAACCTTAATGAATTGTTTGACAAGGGTGATCACAATGAAAGGTTTGACATTACTAAGAAATTATGCCTAAGATGTCAAAAGGTAGCCTAATTAGGCCTTATGTGATGGGATGTATTTCAAGACTTAAGCACTCTAGATGAGTAATGAATCATGATCCATGCATTTTCTATATCATTTTGTCTGAAGAAAAATGAAAGAGATCATAAATGAATATGCTAACATTGAGGATAGAGTAACAGAGAAAAGATTGCAAGGATTAGCAACCTTGTATGACATATTATAAGGTCCAAATGAAAGGAATAATGAAGATAGATCATAAGAAATGACAACCTTGTTGATATTGTTGAAAGCTTGCTTTCTTGATTATTCTTTTTAAAACATCATCATAATTTAGTCTTAAACATTAGATGTTTATTTTGGCATTCATGTGCCAATTAAGGATGATTACTAGAATTCTATGCTGTGTTTAGATTTAAGTCATTAATCATAGAATTTGTTTTATGTTATGGTCACATTATTCTCAAACACACACTTACAATAGTATTGAGAATACTAAATGGCCAATAACTTATAAGATTCAAAAATAGCTTGTGAATCTAGTTCCCTTTAAATCAAAATATGTATGATTTAATCAGAGACATTTATGATTTTTTAAAAGTTGAAGATCATAATTTGACTTTGTGATAAATAGCATGTTAAAAAATTATAATTATTTGGAAAATGTTCTAAACTAAAGAGGATTGCATGTTTATATCTTAAAAGTCATAAACAAACTCTTTTGTCTAGGCTATTAAAACAAGGTAAATTTGGATCATTAGCTTACAAGCTAATAAAAGATTCTTATAATTGTTAAAGTAATAACTGAGCCATATGATTGGAAGCTAGGTCTTGTTGAGATCTAAATAGTTAAAAACTTTGATATGAAGATTATCATGAATATGATTAAAAATATTCTCATAATAGTACTAGAGCTTTATCCAATAAAAGACATAATTACTAATCAACAGAGCTTGATATTGCTAGATTAGTGATTGGCTTAGGGCAAGTGGGAGATTTTAGTCTATGCTTAGAGCCAATCGATTTGGATAAGTCATATATTAGTTAATAATGCAAACTAATCACTAGTTTAGTGATACAACATTTTCTTTTATGTTAGTAGTATGACTGGCAATTATAAACTACTAATTGGATAAAACCCACGAAATACATTTAGTCTTGCAAGTGAATTCAAATAAGTTACAATTACGAGGTCCTTCTGCATCAAAGTCATGTTCCAAAATTGCTCCTAGTCAATGTATTGCCAAGATAGGGCATTAGCATTCCTCAAAGACTAGCACATTTATGCCTTCTTACTTGTGAAATAAGCAACAAATTCCAAGGTTTCAAATATATGAGATACTTGGAATGGCATCTGAGTGCTTGTTTTATGGTAATAAGTTCACTGAGCATAGCCCATGTGAGAATTCCATTTGGTATTGTCACTCAAGTGTCTATGGAAATGTTCTCATTTGCCAGTCATGTAATTAGTCCTCAAACTTGTGACACCATGTCATCTTGTATAGCGGTTTAAGTGAATTGGTCCATAATATATGGATGCCTATGATTGGGTGGTTTGGGTATGACTTAAAGCATACAAAGGTGGATAAGTGATCTAGAGAGGATTCACCACTTCAATTAACATTGGAAACATATCTTATTTCTTTTTGGTTTTAGTTAACTTGTATGGAAATCCACACCTAACCTGCAAGGTATTATTCGCTTTGGCCTACTGGGCCTCATAATTTTTTTTAGAAAAAGTGCCTTATAAGTATAGGTGTAAGTCTCTTCATATATATATATCATTGTTGATCTTCAAAAGCAACTTGATGTAGGATTACGGTGTTACAAACTCCTTCAGTTTAAAGCTTGAAATCCTTATTAAGCCTAATAAAGAATAAACAAAACCAAGATCACACTAGGCATTAGGATTTTAGAGGTAGCTCCCACCATGTACCACTTAGCTCTTGTAGGATTCTAGAGGTGGCTTCCATGATGTAGCACCTAGCTCCCGCCAACAAGTGATTACGCTTTAATACCATTTATGGCGACTCGTAACAACCGATGAAGTACTATCGACTTCGACCAATTAGGCCTCATAGTGTTATCCACAAAAGATAATTCACAAGTATGAGTGTAAGTCTCTACATATATATATCATACTTAATCCTTAAAGCATCCTAACGTGGGATTGGGGTGTTACAACTTAATAAAGTCATTAGCCAATGCATGATGAATTTAAGAGCAATAGTTTCTCCAAATTCGTGAGTTAACCATATGCTACAAAAATTAATATGGATTAATACATAAGTAATTACTACACCATGAACAATGCTCTTTTTGAAATATTTGGTGAAATGACTAAATTAAACTACAAGGTTGGTTATTGAAAGGTTTCTCTGAGGTCATATCAACTCTTCAACATTTAGGTGGCCATGATGAGTTGCTAGATCCTACTCTTGATCTATAAATATAATTAATGAGATTAATTATATTCAATACTAACATGTTGGGAACATAATGAGTTACACACAATAAAATGATCGGCTGGATTAAATCTGGGATTTAATAAAGTATGACATTATTAAATTAAAGGTATAATAAGGATGACTTAATTGAATTATTTCAATTAGGATTTATTAAAGACATAAATTATATTTATGAAATCTAATTAGAAATGTCCTAAGGTGCTAGTAAAGATAAGAACATCTTATAGAGATCATGTTTAATAATAGGCATGTAAATAGAGATATCTTCGTTTTGGGTAGGATAATTATTTTTGAAAAATTAAATAATTATTTGGTAAGTTTTAATTAGTATTTGCAAGAAGTTAAATTGCTTCATTTAGGTGAAAAATTAAATTGAGAATTAAATGTTCTTGCATATAAATAGGTGTTGACCTAAAAGCCCTAATTATTAAGTTAAATAGGCCTTGTTTGGACTTGATATAAGTTAGGTATAACACTAGTAAGCCTTGATGGTGTTGGATTAGGACAAGATATTAAATAGTTAATGCTTGGGCCCAATCCTAAATGGACTAGGTAAAACAGTTTCACCAGGATCCTTCTGATAGCACAACCTATGAAGTCACCCATTAGGTTTAGTAGTATTGGGCTTGGTTGACCCATTAGTTAAGCCTAACCTAATTTTAAATGTATAAATATACATCTATAAGACTTATGGGTGGCTAGTACACTTTTTGGCCAGTAAAAAATCCCAAGCACCATATCTATAAATCTCTAAGCCATGATTAATGTAATCTTGCTCTCTTTACACCAATGGTGCACTATTTGTTCTTTTGATGGTGTAGACTCATTCTTGATCTCAACAAGGTTAAGAAAACTTGTATCTAGCACTTTTAAGTGTAGATGATGGTATAAGAGGTAGGAAACCACAATTGTTATGTCTTTACAGCCTCCTTACAGTGCTATCTTACATCCTTGTAAATTTTTAGAACTATCTGTGAATTTATGTAAGAGAGTAGCTACTTCCTACCTTTTGATTAAGGCATTTCAAGTTTTTTAGCTAGCACCAAAAAACCACAAGATTTGTGAAGGTTAAAATAGCCATCTACATGGATTATCATTAGAGACATAACACTTTTTCTGCTTGTGGCCTAAAAGAGATATCAAAGTAACCAAGCGATAGCAACGATCATGTAGGGACCAGCACACTTTGAGTTACAAGTCTATGAGTAGGTAAGATTTCTATCAAATCTATGTTTTAAATAGCCAAAATCGACCACATGTACACTTTAGCCTAAGATTTAAAAAAAATCTGGCTATTTTTATTTATTCTCTTTTGCGTATGTTTAATTTGATTAAATATTTTATGCTAATTTTGATCAGCATGAGCCAGGACTTCCCTTCAGAAAAATCATTTGGTGGGCCAAAAGTGGCCCATAATGCAATATAGTCACTAATTCTAAGGGTTTCAAATAGTATGTATTTGAAAAATCATAACTCCTTCATTCAAGCTTATCATAAGGCAAATGAGATACTATTGCTATACCTTTCAAGGCCAAAACACCTAATAAAAATCTAAAAAATCATTCTAGGTTCAAAAATAATTTTTCAATTTAGGAACACTACTACTAGTGCTAAATAAAGCAAATTTATTAGTTTTCAGGTTACCTGATGCTAGTCTACATTATGTACATACAAGTCTCTAACATTAAGGTCCATGACAGTGGCTTCACAAGCTCATTCCAAAGTTTCAGACAAGTGGGATGATAGAAGGCCTATTAACCATGTCATTAAAACTTAAATCATCAAGGCTTAAGATTTAAGCATCATCTTAAAGTTTAAGCAAATAACTATTAAGGTTAAAAATAGATTTTTATTTTGCCTTACAAGGCCATGAATTTAAACATTAAGCTCTTTTTTCCCTAAGATTAAAGTGTTGATTTATGGGAAACATTAGAACAATGTTTAATCCCATTTATTTAAATAAACAGTAGCTTAACTTGGGGAGGTTTTCTCAAGGTAGTAAACACTAAACAAAAAGATATCCAAACAAGTATTTTTACAAACACTTAATATACTAACATCATAATCAAGGTATACAAAATAAGCAAGCATGGAGATAACATCATGAATATCATTTTAACACGCCACACATGATTACAAAATGCAAACAAATGGGTAGCAGTATTAAAGCATGTAAGGATAACTATACATCATAAAGATTACACATTAAAGATAAAGAAAAACATTATATATTAATGAAACAATAATTGTTTTAATATGAGCAAGGAAATATGTAATTTTTAATCACCTAAACAACATTAAAGCACTATTAAAGTAATAAAAAATCAAATACCACCAAGAAATATGCATGTTTTCCTAGGAACATGTCATGGATACATAGATATGACTCACTAAAATAGAGACGATCATGAGCAAAAAATGTAAAATAAAAAAATAAAAAAATGCTTAACAACATATACCAATAAGCTATAAACCTGCTACCTATTCTTCCTATTTTTTCCTTTTGCTATTTTCCTCCTTTTTTCACTTGTTTTGGTTTACTTTTTCCCTATCCTACTTGCTATAGATTAGCAAGAAGAAAAAGTACAAATGAACTTTAAAGGTGGTATTTAATGGAAGAAGAGTTAAAAAGCAAATAACGATGAAATTGGTTATTATTCTAAAGGTTTTTGGTAGCTGTTATGGAGAAGAATGTGAATGATATTTTATTTTTTAAATGGTTGAGCATGTTTTCCTTTTATACTGCTAAGATTTTGTTAAAAAAAAAGAGATAAAGTACATTTTGACATTTATCTTGTACAAAATGAAAAGTCACTATACCAAGAGCTAAACTTACAACATTTCATTAGCTAATGTACCATTCTTGGATATGAAAAAGCATTTATATCGACTGGTACATTTTTTTAAATGGCTGAGCATATTTTCTTTTTATACTGCTAAGTTTTTGTTAAAAAAAATCTAGAGATGAGGTGCATTTAGACATTTAGCTTACACAAAATGAAGAGTCACTACACCAAGGGCTAACCTTACAAAGTTTCATTAGCTAATGTAGCATTCTTGGATATGAAAAAACATTTATATTGGCTGATACATTGTGAAATCTTATCCTTTTCCCTCATTTAATAATATTATCCTATAAAATGTCCTATTTAAGCTTAATAGACCCTTAAAAATTACACTAATCCATTAGAAGGCCTAAGATAATTTTCATAAAGCTTGGCCTACATCTAGATGATTTTTAAAACCAAAATCATGGCCAAACTCGTGTTTTAAATTAATATTGCACATGGGAGAAAATGCTATGAATTAGGCAAAAATGCTTTAGCGTATTGATACATTGGCATTTTGGGCTTGAATATATCAATACATTCACTCATGTATCATTAAATTTGGGTTCAAAAATTGTATTATAGCTTACCAAGCCCTGTATGAATACCATGAGCTTATGTATCAATACATTAAAAGAATATATTGATGCATTGGCCTTTGGTATTGATATTACCCCTTGTTTTTTTAAAATTTAGTGATATGGCAGCCATTGTATTAATACACTAACACCATGGATCAATAACTTCAAATAAAAATATGGGTTTTTGTTTCCTCTAGCTCCTCAAACACTTTAACATGGCTGAGAATAATAGGAGATGGATCTGTGTTTACATGGATAGTATTAATGTTGCCCCTATGATGTTTATAATGAAACCTGAACAAAATTAGATATCTATAATCACTTTAAAAATATGACATAGCATGCTTACAATTGAAGGGATAATGGAATATCGGTGCACCCAATTGATAGGTAGGCATGGTAAAAGTTCAATCATACCTACCCATCTTTTGTAGGTAAATCTCAGGTGTAGGGTGAGGTTTATGTGCAAATGGTTTTTTTCTATCTACTTAAGTAATAAAATTGTATTCATGTTGGCCGATAAAGCTTTGTGTATATAATTTACCCTTATGGAAAGCTATGAAAAAAAACCATATTTACTTCTTAATAGGATCATTTAAGGTCCCAATTGTCTGAAGTAAAATATTAAGGTGTTCTGCAGACCTTTGATAAATAAGTTACAATTGTTATGGAATAAAGGTGTTCTAACTTTTAATGGGTATAAAAAGAAAATTTTGTTTCAAGGGTTGCATTATTATGGACAATTAACGTTTGCCCACTTATGAATGTTATCAGGATGGAGTACACATGGAAGATTGACTTTTCTTTATTGTATAAAACATGTTCAGTCTTTCCTACTGCAGTATGGTAGGAAACCATGTTGGTTTGATTATCTTCAATAATTCTTACCTTTAGATCATCCTTTCAGAAGGTAAAGAGATAAATTTATGTGCAGAGTTGACCATGACCCCTTCATTGAATGCTTATCTGGTGACATAATTTTGGAAAAAATTGACTTATTTTGAACATTTTAGTTAGAGATAAATGCAATCAAGATAAGTTACAAGGATTTAGGGAGTGGCTTGATTGAACAAAAAAGGTATATTTTACGAGTTGCCATATTAACATATTAATCTCATTAATCATAATCTCAATGTCGTGCATGTTGAGAAAAATGTATTTGATAATGTTTTCAATACAATGATAGATGTTGATGTGAAAAAAAAAAAGATAATGCAAAGGCTAAAATTGATTTGGTATTGCTTTACAAGTAGGCCGATTTAGAATTAGATGAAAGGAACCAAAAGAAATACAAGCCTAAAGCCAGTTACACATTAATAGAAGGGATTCAAAAAGAGATTTGCATAGTTTAGGTTGATATGAGTTCTAAATGGATTTACGTCAAATATTAGGCATTATGCAAATGTGGCTGACTGAAGATTTTATGACATGAATAGTCATTATTATCAATTTTTATGAAATAATTACTTTTAATGCATTTTTTGATTCGGTTCTAAACACAATATGGTATGTAATTATGAAGCTAAGTAATGTCTTTAGAGATTTATGCTCGAATGACATTCATATGGAATAGATGGTGTTATGGGAAATCAATATGTCAAAATTATTTATAAGTTAAAAAAAAATCTTTCCTCTCACATTATTTGATTTAATAGAGCATTTAGTTATTCACTTATCGCAGTAGACAATATTAAAATTTTTCATTAATATTATGTTAGGTTTTTACATTTAGGAAAAAGCGAAAAATCTTGCATTTGTGGAAAAGTCTATAGTCAAAGTATATATTATGGAGGAAATTTTAACATTCTGTACCTTATATTTTGACCTGAATATGTAAAAAATTTACCCAAGTACCACAAAATGATGATGGGGGAGATGTTGATCTAATGGAATGACTTTTTATTTCTTCACAGTCAAAAAAATCTTTTAGCCTCAAAAGGCTCAGTCTCATTATCTAGATCATGATGAGTACAATGCAACAGAATTTTATGTATTACTGAATTATGAAAAAGTTTTGCATTTTGTTGAGTAAAAACTTTTACTTTGCATATAACTTCTTCATATGTTATCATTTTGTTATTACATACATTATATTTAACATTCGTGAAGGTGTTGAATTTCTTTCATACCTAAATCAAAAATTTAAGATGTTTTTTAAGGTAGTGAAACTGGATGGACTAAACATTACTAGTGAAGACCTAGAAAAAATCAAAGCATCAAGATTTAGACAATGGTTTAAGGATTACTAAGTTAATATATAAAATGTTTAAGCCACATCCATTCAAATAATAATAATTAAATTTTGTCTTTTACTTATAACTTTCATGATTATTGTTAGGTTCAACAACGACCTAATAAAGTTAACTCTTATATCAATGACTTGTCTCATGGTCTAGGATGTATGCTTAGTGTTATTTTGGTTATTTTATCAATCATTTCAGGTTTTATATAGTGGATTATGGGGAAAAAAAAACAAAAAAGCATGAATAGCGGTTTTTGTGAGAAAAAGAGCTTTTATAATAATTGCAAGCATGACTTTTATGGAATACTATTAGATATTATATAGTTGGAATATTTCAATTGGAAAAATCAAATTATACTTTTTAAATACAGATGGTTTGATACAAATAGAAGAATTCGGGTTGATTAAGTATAGGTCAATATTTCCTAATATTGAACCTTTTCCACTAGCCCTCCAATGTCAATAGGTTCATTGTAGTTTTTATCCTTCCGATAAAATCAAACTTCGGGATCGACGGGCTATTTTCAAGAGCAAGGCTAGGAGTAGATTTGATAGTCAATCTTATTTAAGAGAAAGAATTAACCTAAATGAAAGGGTTTACCAAGAAATGGATGTGTCTACTCCCACTATTATCATTTCTTCAGATGATCTTAAAAACCTTCAACTTTTTATTACTAGTGATTTGAAGAAGTCATGATACGATAGTGAGTCACTAATGCAATTGTGAGGAAGCAAAAGATGAACAAATTTCTATGGAAGAAGAAGAAAATGATGCTAAGAATGAAAATGAAAATGAAGACAACAATGGTTTGACTGATAACGACGACTATGATAATGATGATTATTAGAATATTAACAAAAGATTTTTGTATGTGTTATAATATTTAATTAAGTGTATTTTGGTTTACTTTTTAATTACGTACATATTATTTCTTGTTATTTATATATTACAAAAGCATAAGTTTTTTTCAGGGGTAGTAACGGATTCAAGCAACACAGGAGTAGTTGTAGCATTCTTATTTCATAATGCAGAACAAGAAGTAGGTGACTCAACAGCTCCTGAATGGATGCGTGACAAGCTCCGGCAGCAATACTCCTCCATCCATCCTTCCTTAGCATCCATAATGATTTTTTTATTTTAAATTACGATATTGATAAGACCACAACTTTTTATTTGATTCATATTTAAACTTTATTAATTCAATTTTATTTACTCATAAAAAATTTATTTTATTTCATTTTATATTTGCAAATTAGTTATATTAATTAAAAACATTTAAATATCAAATAAAAACAATAGAATAAAATTAATAAAAAATTGCAAAAGCTTTTTAGCAATAGAAAATTTCACCACTAATAAAATTTTTCAATAGATTTTCAATATGTAAAATTAGTTGGAAATAATTTCTAGTGATAGAATTTTTTTACAAAAAATTAATATTTGTGACTAAAAAGTTTCATCACTGAAATTATTTTTAACAAAGTATTTTGGTTGCTAAAATCTTTTGGCGATTGAATTTTTTGGTTAGTAATACTACATTTCTGATAAAAATCCCAACAAAAATGTTTTGTTAGAAATAATTTTTTTTGACAAAAAATATGTTACCAACAGAAATATTATCAATGACTTCTTTTTCTTTGATGGCTTCTTATAATGGAAATTTCATTGCTAAAACTTATTTCTGATGGAACAAAGACTCTTTGTAACCAAAATTTCATTGGAAAAAAACCTCTTTTTTGTAATGACTTAAATCAAAACAAGGCAACTAATTGAACTGAAAATGCAATTTCCCATTGAAATTAATGCCATGCCCGAATTTCATGATACATGCACTTAAGGTATTACATGCAATTTCGGTTAAGGGCAAGGGCATTTGGCCATTTCAAAAGGAGATATATTGTGGATTAAATAGAGAAAATTTTAAAATAGTAAAGGTGAATTTTCTAAATAAATGAATATTTTAGTATTGATAATCTAAGAATAATTAGAGCGTGGCATGAAAATAATACCATGAGATATAGCTACCCTAGAAAGGATAGGTTTTATTAGGACAACAGATGTCCATTTTTAGGACAATAGGTGTCCATGGGAGGTTGATGGATGCATGAATGGGGAGACGAACCTAAGGAATGTAGCATGTAAGAAGAAAAAAAAGATGACGGTGGAAAGACCAATGAGAGGGTTTGGCTAAAGCTTAATTTAATACTAATCTCTCTCATTATTGTTTCCATTCACTCATCTTTACCTTCCAAATAACACTCCCAACTAGAGAAGAAAGAAAAAAAAAGAAAAATCAAGAAACAAATGAGTTTTTCCTATTTTTTGACATTTTAATTCATTACTTAAGGTAGTTTTTTCTTCTTTTTTCTTTCTCCGTCTTATGTTGATCATCATCCATTCTTCTATCTGTTAGAGGCTTTTAAAAAATATAAAATTTTCTTTTTTAAAAAAACTTTTGAGTTGTATTAGTTATAGCCAATCGTTATAACCCTTTTTGTTTGCATCTCTTTTTGGTTTTGTTAAATGCCTATTGTGACGATTCCATGTGAAGATATTGTTGCATTTATGATGGTTTCTTTATTTAAAAAGGTTATAAGCTTGATGACCCTAAACCTATTTTGGTTTAAGTAATAGGTTAAACTGGAGTTTTCACTCCATGGAGCCAACTCTTAAGCCAGCCTATTTACTAGTTTAAAATGATTTTTGAAAACCTATCCACATGCCATCTTGATATGAATTTTCCTAATATTCCATGATCAAATTGGTCTTTTTTATGATTTTTATGTATTAGATATATTAAACAAGCTAGTTAAAGTTGTAGTGAAAGTACAAACAAAAAGGTTTATTTTTTATTCAAAGCTTAAAACATTTTTTTACAGCCTTAGACCACCATGGTTACCCCCTTTCTAGACGATTTTCTCGTAAAAAATGAAATTTTTTAAAGCCTAAACCTTTTGGATGAATGCTTTATTCCATTTCTGTAAAATCGAGTTTTCTGAAAATATTACTTTTGAAATCTAATTTGAAATTTGATTTTCCAACCCCTAGATCATTATATTTAAGCATTTTCAAGATTATCAAGCAAAATTCAATTTTTACTAAAGTCCAATCCCTCAGCCTAAACCTTAATCTTATTTACCAAAACCATAACCTTAACTGCTCAAAAAAATAACTTCATCCTCAAAATCCCAAATTACTTTTTTCAGCTCTTAATCACCATATATGTACCTTTTAAACCTATTTAAAAAATTAACTAAACCTCTAGCTCGATTGGCTAAAACTAGAATTTTATCATTCTTTTTAGCCTTTAGGTTATCTTTACAGACTCTTTCTAAATGCTATTTTCAAAAAAAAAAAAACTTAAAAACTGCTAATAAGGTATTGGAATACCTTACTGATGGTATTCGGATGCTTTCTTGGTTTAAGCAAAAATTTCAAACCTAAACTCAATGATTTCAATCTAAGTCTCCTTTAAGTTATTAGGATGTCCTCATTGGTATTTAATGTCGTTAAGTGAAAGAGAAAAATACATTCCTTAGATGGTTCGTTTTAAATTATTTCTTTTATAGGGCGATATTCAGAGTTAAGCTATTTTAAATCTTTTACCATGCCATTGAAAGGATTTCAAAAATTACGATTAAAATTTAATACCCTAGTTAAATAATGATTAAGATTTCTTTTCATAAAAAAATTTATATTTCACCAGACTACAGGGAAATATGGGAAATTTTATAGTTATATAAATCCCAAGTTATTTTAAATTAACTCAAATTTGCATTATTCAATTAGTGTATTTAGTGGCATTTGTTTTACTTATTTTCAATTCTTGCATACTTTATATCAAAATGTTACACATAACATCTATAAAAACTAGATTTAATCTTTTAAAAAAAAGAAAAAGAGAAATATTTTGGGTTAAGATACTTTCTAAATCCTTTCCCTTGCTATTGGGGAAGATATAGGCTAAAATGAAATGCCTTTCTCAAATAATGATTCGTATTCCTTTTTTCAAAAAAATCTTATATTTTGCTGCTTGTCAGGGAATAGTGGAAACTTTTATAATTATATTAATTTTGAGTTACTTTCAATAAAAAAAATTATCTCTGTGATCTTAAGGAATTATAGCTAAGTGCTAAGACCAATTAAGATCGAGACTACATATAACACATGGTTAATATGAAGTGATTTTACAAGTGTTTTAAGATTGTTCTAACCTTCTCCATACTTAACTGACTACAAACCCATTTTAGTTTCTTTAGATTTCAATGCAAACCCTAAAATTTGTCTTTTTAAAATGATTTATAAAATTAAAAAGATAGTTTTTCAAGGCTATCTGATCATAACTAGCCCAAACAAAGCAATGGCGACTTTTAAGCATGGCTATTACATAATGGTCGTACTTTTCTACACACATAGTCTATAAGATTTTATCAAGAAAAGTTAGCATGTGAATCATTATGACAAGCATCAAACCTAAATCTTCAAACTATAACTCTTAATCAATGTATCATCAAGACGAAGCATTATTAATGCTCACAGACTAGTATATGTTAACCTATCTTACTCTTGAGAGCAAACAACTAATTCTCATATGGTTAAAGGTTTAGGATATTTATATATAGCATATAAGAGCTTTTGAGAGAGCCAATTCACTAAACTTGACTCGTTGTAAGAACTCAAGTATTAATGAAAATGTTTTCATCTGTCAGTCATGTTAGTATTCCTTTAACTTATGACACTAAGTAATCTTATATAGAGAGTGTCATATTTTGATTTCATCATGAACTGGTCCTAAGAAAAGATGCCTAAAATAGGGTGATTTTGGTTATGCCATGAACCATATAAAAGTGGATTAGAAATCTAAAAGAGATGCACCACTCCAAGTAACATCAAAGATATATCTCATCAGTTCTTGGCTTTATTCTTTAGCAAAAGCCTAATTTAGAAGAAATTATTTATCCAAATTCAAATCATTAATCATGATCTATAATAACTAATATGTATTGTTAACATGAGTAGACACTATACCATGCCCATGTTCTTCCATGTTCATTTTAGGATATTTCTCTCGACCCCAAATCTATCAATGATAGAACCAGCTAACGACTACTCCCCAACATCTAAAAGGAAATTATAATTAACAAAGTGAGCCTAAATACTTAATAAGTAACAAACCTCTTTAAAGACTTGGGTCATTATGTATCACAAACATATAGAAACAAAACCACCTTAACAATATTGCCAACCAATTTTTTTTCATAATAAATGTTCCAGAATCAAAACTTCATCCTTCAATGAGCATTCATAATTCAAGTTCCAATAATAACAAAATTTTAGATTTAAATAAAAAGATATAATAATGGTAATGGTTACGGTTACATATTCATACTCATGTATAGATTCGAAATCAAATTCATTGGCCTAGACCACTTTCACCCTAGTGGCAAGGTCCATATGCATAATATAACTTCACAGAGATTACATAAATGCTAGCATGTATGCTATTATAATCATCCCTAATGGAAAGTTCCAAAACATAGCTAGATCAAAGAACACTGAGTTACAACCACTTACACTCTCATAACAAGGTTCAAATTCATAAAATAACCTTTAAAAGGTTGAGTAATAGTCTAGTATATAATACCATTGTACTCATCCCCAGTGGCTTGGTCCAAAACTTAGCCAAATTCAAAACCAATAATCATCCCAATCCAATTCACATATTAGATTCCAAAATTGTAATAACAAAAAATATTTCTTACAACCATAGTCATATCAAACATATTGCTTAATGTAAAAATTCAAGATAGATTAAGGTATAATCAAATAATCAATTTTTAGCATCTAAATCATTCTCATATTAGTAAACTATTAGTCAAAATAATCTACATTATGACCCATTTTTGTATAGAAATATGCAAAACCCTTTTTGGCTGATTTTAAACTTATATGTTTATACATTTTATAAAACCACTAGAGATTCAATAAGTTACATACTTGGCAACTTGAATCTACCGAGCTAAAATATCTAGCCAAAGTACAGTCAAGGACCTTTTAATTGATGAAGGAAAATTTAGTTGTTGGTTCACTTCCCAAATTTCCAACTTCTTCTATATATATATGTGTGTGTATATATATATATATTTGCTCTAAGATTGAAGAAAAGAAAGACATTCATTCTAACATATTTTTGCACTTAAATCCCTCCAACATTTCAATTTGCATTTAAGCCCCTCATGTAGTATTATATATGAATTATGTGTGTTAGATAGTCATAACATATTATTAGATTTTAATCTTGATTTATAAATAAAAATTGATTACTTAAAGAATTAATGATGAATGGAAAATAGTTTGATTTGTTTAATCTTAATTGATTTAGAATTTTGATTCATATTTATTGTCAAAATTTTAGGAATCTATAATGGGTCACATATATTAAAAGCAAATATCTGAAAAATTGAAGGAAAATCAATTGGACTTGATTGAATACGAAATTTGAAACTTCAAAGACTTAATAAAATGAATTCAATGGTTCTCCATAAAAGACACGAAAGTCTTATTTGGACTAGGACTAGCTAAGGCTCCCCATAAAGATGTAGTATATGGTTGGCCCTGTTAGTGCCCACTTACATAAGGAAGAAAACCTTAACTAGATCCAGAATGCAACCTAAAACTCTTCCTGTATCTTTTAGGGATTTTTTCACTGAATTTTTGTGTAATAATCATCAAGAAGTTAAACAATTGGATGATTAGTTACGCATCTTTTTGGGTGGTCGACTATGAAGGTTTGGAAGGTAATTATATTTTTTGTTTTTTGATAGTTAAAATTCTCAAAATTTGATCTTAGACCATTAAAATTAAAAGTTCAATATTATACCTACAGACAACATGATTGTTGGCGTAAATATTCTTTTAGTAATACTAGAGTATGTTAAACAAATAATAATATGATCCTAAAACTAAGAACTAAATTTAAAATTTTTGTTGGCAATTAGTCTATGCATCATGCTTAATTCGCAACAATTTTAGCACTTGGGTTGCATAAAATGCAGTAGGAATTCCTTTCTGTTGCAATGAAATTGTGTGATATGAAATAGTATGCCAATAATCCCTCTTCCTATAATGTTAGAAACAACATGTCAAGTGGACCATGCGTTAATATTGTACTGAAAGAAAGGAAATAGTAACAATGAGGAAGGAGGGGATGTCACGAATGCTAAATGGGAGGCCACGGGTAGCTTGGGATGCACAATGTGCCGGGTGTCTAGGTGGAGATGTTTCGGGACTGGTGCCCAGCAAATAACCTTCCGAACTTAATTAATTGAACTCTGGTCTGGAGTAGGGAGACCAAACCTGCACGTGAGACAAGACTTAGCACGTGCAGAAGGAGAAGGTACAACAAAAAAACACCGGCAAAAAAACCAAGGCAATTATTTGTATCTCCATAGCTTAACAGTTGTTAATTATGGAGGCTTTGGTAAACGTTCCTAACAAATGGGGTTAAAAAATAAATAAGTAAAAAGCAGAGAAGCTGTTGTTTTGCCCCCTGGCCTCCCTGCCCTACTTTCAGAAAAGATAGATAAAAAGGTGAGTGACCGACTGAGTGAGTGAGCGAGTGATTGTAAGAAATAAAAACAACAAATCCGATGGATTGACAGCACATCCACTGACTGTCTTATGATTTCCAGACCCCTGATTTGACGTTTGACTTGTCCTTTCACACTCCTTCAATCTTCAGTCTTCGGTCTTCGCCACCCCCACTATACGTACAGTTACAACGCACACGCCCTTCATTTCTTCGTTTCTTTCTCTCTCTCACTCATTCTCTGTGTCTCTGATCATAATCAGAATACACACTTGCAGTCAATTGCACCTCCAACAAGGTGCCGTGCGACAGCATCGCACATTTCCACTTTTTACCTATCACCTTCTGGGTACCCCTCAATTTATTCACTGCAACTAAAACCCTTTCCCCTTTCGCTGTGGTTTAATTTTTTAATTTTTAATTATTAATAAAAATTATATTAAATTTAATTTTATTAAATAATTTTTAATTAAATTTTATAATAACAATTAAATGTAAATTTTAAACTAATCTAAAAATTAACATATAATAATTTTTTAAATACATTATTTAAAAAAAAACAAATAAATTTATTTTTAAAAAATTTTTATTGAGCTAGTCAATTTTAGATTTTAAATCGATATGCAAGTTAATGTGTCTACTGATTTTTTAAATATATTATTTAAAAATTAAATAAAAATATAAATGTAAAATATCTAAAATCATTTTTTTAAAGTTGATTAGGTATAGATTTTAAACTGACCTCTAAATTATAATATGACTATCAATTTTTTAAAATATATTATTTAAAAATAAAATAAAGATTTAAAATTAATTATAAAATAATAATTTTCTTTCCGAAGCCATTCGTGTGTGAATATTAAATTGAACCATAAGTTTTTGTACTGACTAATCTTTTAAAATTCATTACTTTAAAATAAAATTAAAAATTAACTAAATCGACCAATTGCGCAAATCAATGTTAAAATATATAGTTGAGAAATAAAATTAAAACTTAAAACAAAATTTAAAAAACTATTAACTTAAAAAAAAATTCCAAAAAACTAAAATGTAATCATAATTATTAAAAAGGTAAAAGTAAAAAAATAATTTTAAAAAATAAAATAATAATTATTAAAATTATTATAAAAAAATTATAATTATCTTTTCACCCCTGATTTTTTTCTTTTATAATTACTGCTCTTGTCTTGCTATTTGCTTTCCATGAAGGAACCAACTCTCCTAGATATATATAAATTATATATAAAAATATATAAATTATATATAAAAATATAAAAATTATATACATAAATTATATTTATAAAAAATAATATTAATAAATAATAAAATATTAAAAATATTTTTATTAAATCTTGAGTTACAATTTAAAAATAATAAAAAATAAAAACATATTTTATCTTAAATCTTAAATTATCATTTATAAATAATAAAAATATATTTCGTATTCAATCTTGAATTATTATTTAAAAATAAATTAATATAAAAATTATTTTATATTAAATCTCAAATTAATATATATTATATATTATATATAATATATAATACATCTTATATATAATATAATATATATAATATATAATATATTATAATATTATTTATGTCAGGGTCGATTCCCATCCCCACAATAAGTGGATAATATATATAATTATCTATTACATACAAATCATAAATATTAAAAAGTATTATATAAAATCTTGAATTATATTAAATACTTGACTAATATAAAAAAATAAATATTAAAAATATTTAATATTAAATCAAAATTATTTTTAAAAACTAATTAATAAATATATATTATACATATTGTATATAATATATATTATATGATACACATATAATACAACATATAACATTATAAATATAATACAATAATATATTATATATAATAAAAATAAAAATATTTTACATTAAATTATGAATTACTATTTAAAAATAATAAAAATTAAAAAGTATTTTATATTAAATCTTGGATTGTTATATAAAAATTCAAAATAGAAATATTTATATTAAATCCTAAATTATTTTTGAAAAAAATTAAAAATAATATATATTGTATATAAATTATATAATACATATTATATTAATATATATTATATAATAAAAATAAAAATATTTTATACTAAATCTTGAATTACTATTTAAAAATAATAAAAATAAAAGATATTTTATATATTATGAATTATAATTTAAAAATTAATAATAATTAAAAATATTTTATATTGAATCCTAAATTATTATATAAAAATAATAAAAATAATAAATAATAAAACATCAAGAGTCTTTAGTAAGTATGCATGCCTTGATGTACATGTGCGGATATACGAATGTACAACTGACAACAATTGAATGTATAACTGATTATAACTAAATATACAGCTGGCTTCTAACAAATATATAGGACCAAAAAATCAATCTTAGGCTACACCGCGTACCTATGAAAGAAGAGAAAAATGTTTGAGAGCCATTATGCATATTTGTCGGACAACATACATTAGAATCAAGTAAGGCATGCAACAAGTAATGCATTTATTGTACATTTCACCAATAACGTACATGAAGTACGTGGTAGGTGCATTACAGAATGCGCTTACGCATTGGATTCTTATAGGGAACATTGAGAGTCTGTAGAAGGTAAGTATGCCTTAATGTACACGTATGGATATATGAATGTACAACTAACAACAAGTGAATGTACAACAAGGTAAGTATGCCTTAATGTACATGTATGGATATATGAATGTACAACTAACAACAAGTGAATGTACAACTGATTAGAACTAAATGTACAACTGGCATCTAATGAATGTATAGGATTAGAAAATTGATCATAGGCTACATTGCGTACCCATGAAAGAAAAGAAAATGTTCGAGAGTAATTGTGGACAAGATACATGAGAATCATGCAAGGCACTCACCAAGTAATGCACTTAGTGTACCTTTCACCAATAACATACACCAAGGATGTGGGTAGGTGCATTACGAAATGTACTTACGCATTGGATTCGTATAGAGAACACCTTAAGTCCTTAGTAGATATGCATACCTTGATATACATGCACGGATATACAAACGTATGACTATTTATAATTGAATATACAATTGATTACAACTGAGTGTACGATTGGCTTCTAATTAATGCACAGGACTAGCAAAATTGATCCTACGTTGCATTGTGTACCCATGAAACGTATTTAATGTCTGAGGGCTATTGTGCGCATTCGTTTAATATAAATATTGCTATTCTTTATTTTTTATATAATAATCTGAGATTTAATATAAAATATTTTTTTAATTTTTATTAGTTTTTTAAATAGTAATTCATAATTTAATTTAAAATATTTTTTATTTTCATTATATATAATATATTATTATATTATATTTATAATATTATATATGTATTATATAATATAAATATTTATATATATTATCTATAATTTATATATATTATAAATAATTTATATATTAAATATAATATATAATATATATTATTTTAATTTTTAAAAAATAATTTAAAATTAGTATAAAATTTTTTTAAATTTTTATTTTTTAAATAGTATTTTTAAAATATATATAGTTTATATATAATATATAATATATTATGTATGTAATGTACAATATATATTATTATATGTTATATATAATATAAAATGCATATAATATATACAAAATATATAATATAGAAATATATAATAATTCATATTATTAAAAATATATTTAATATATTAATATATAAAATATATATTATATATAATATAAAAAGGGGAGAGTCGGTTCCCTTATATATGTATATGTGGGATGGGGTCCGATTCCCCTTCCCCCCACATATATATAATATATTATATACATACAATATGCTAAATATATAATATATAGTATGCATTATATAACAATATATAATAATATATAAAATATTTTATATTTTTCTTATTTCTAAATAATAATTTGAGATTTAATATAATTTGAGATTATTTTATAATTCAAGATTTAGTATATTTTTTATTTTATGAATTTAAGATTTAATTTAAAATATTTTTGATATTTTATTATTTTAAAATATTATTTTTAATATATATTATATATTATATATAATAAATTTTGGTAAGAGTCGATTCCCTGCCCAAGGAACCAATCCTCACTGTGTGAATTTGCTGCATGGAGAGGCAGCTAAAAAAATGAGATAAAATAGGGATAAAATAATAATTACAATCTTCTTATTAATAATTTTAATAAATATATATTTTTTAAATTATTATTTTAGCTTTTATTTTTTTTAATAATTATTTGTTGATTCACTTTTTTAGAATTCTCCAAAAAGGGGTTTAGCTGCCGTGTTAGCCAAAGAACTCGCACATTTCAGGCCCTAAACCCCTTAGGGTAGTTTATATATATATATATAATCTTTTTATATTTAAATACAAATATTAAATATATTATATGCATAATTTTTATGACATTTAAGAATATTTATAGATTTTTTTTTAAAAAAAATTTAAAAGGTAAATGAAAAGAGGAAGCAGTATAATAGATAACCATGCATCAATGGCTTCTGATTTCAAGAGTATAAAATTATAATATGGGTTGTAATGAAAAAAATAAGTTTTCATACATAACATAAAAATTATAAACTCAATTTAATTTAATAAGTTAGAAGTAATTATTTTTATTATATACTTTTTAAAGATGGTGTCCATAAATAATTTTTTATTACTATTCTCGCTTTCTTTCAATCTTATAGGTACTGGAATATCATTGCTCTCCTGGGGGACAAACTGAGTTAGCATCGTGGGGCCATTACCATTACATTCATTCACCCTAACCAAGCTACACTTAATTTTATTATTTTATATATTTTTTATTACTTTGATCATGAGTATTTTTCTTAGAACATTTTTAAATCTCATCGCAATATATTAAAATTTCTTAAATTAAATATTAATTGTCGTATTAGATAAAAATGTTATTAAAAATATAAATTTCACTAATTTTAAATAATGCACTTAATACACTAATTAATAGAACTTTTATAAACTCTGAGATGATATTTAATAAATATGGGTTTTAAATTCCTGCATTTGCAATTTAGTTATTCTCGGCAATAGACTAGAATGTGAAATATATATATATATATATATGTATTATCTAAATTATCATATCATGGCAAGGGAGCGGCTTTTTTTTTAACGAAAATTTTTATTAGAAAAAGTATCTAATCCATCAGACAGACTTAGCGACGGAATTTCTGTTGGAAAAAATCCATTGCTGATAATATTTCCGTTGATAATATATTTTCTGTCAAAAAAGATTTTTTCTGACGAAACATTTTTTACGAAATTTTTGTTGAAACATATTTTTCTGTTGAAAAAATTCAATCATGAAAATTGTTTAGTGACCAAAAATGATGGTCGGAAATAAGTTTAAATGATGGAACTCTTCTGTAGTAAATGTTTATTTGCAATAGAAAATTTCATCCCTGAAACTTATTTCCTGCAGATTCTTTATTATAAAAATCTCTTTGAAATTTTTATTAGAGATAAAGTTTTCCTTCGTTAAGAATACCTTTTAAATTTTTGTTAAATTTATTGTATTATTTTGATTTGGTATTTATATGTTTTTAAGTTGAAAAATTATTTGAAGATAAAAATAAATTTCATTTATCCTAATTAGAGGTGTTAATGGATTAAGTTGCTTGTCTAAGCCAAAGGCGCTAATATTTGACAGGGTTTAGGTAAAAATATTAGGGTTGAAAATGAGCTTGGACTTAAAATTAAGCCCGTTTAAAATATAACTTGGGCTTGGCTCTAACATTCAAGAAAAGATCTGATTTGTTTTTAGTTATATAATATATATTATTTTTGTAGTTATATAGATTATATAATTTTTATTATATAAGAATTAAATATAGACCATATAAAGAATATATACAATATTATAGTGTAAAGATAAAAAAAATATATACCATATAAAGAATATATGCAATATTATGGTGTAAAGATAAAAAAATGTTAAGTTAATTATATTTTATAACATAATAAAAATTATTAAATTATTAAATATTAGATTTGAAGAAATTTTAAAAAAATAAATTAACAAATACAATAAGGGTAGACTAAATAGGCTTAGATTATTCATTTACAAATATGGGCAGGTTTTTGTATTGGTAGCACTGACTAGGATTTGTTGGGCTGTAACTTATAGCATCTGACATCAACTATGCTCAGGTAGCCGGGAAAATGTGTTACGCCTTCAGCTTGGTTCCAAATCCATAGATATGTGTTTGAGTGGTCTCCACACCTCCAATAGCTTGAGACCAACACTGAGGGATGAAAAAAAGTTATAATGATGGATTATCCTCAAATTGCTAGCAAATTTGTAGGATAGTTTTCGTACTACAAAGCAGTTGAAATTATTAATTAATATGTCATGCAAAATAATAGCAATTATAGATGTACAATCAATTAATCACTTTTATCACTTATAGTAATAGCACAAGACTTTCTGTTGATGTAATCTCCAGTATGTTAGGCACGTCGGTGAATTCACACTGTAGACACCTTATTTTATCCGAGCTAATTTATAACAATCTAGAACATGGACGTAAGAGGGGGCGATGATCGCTGGGTGACATTTTGAGAAGGTCAAGAAGGCCTAGGGATCATATCAAAGGTAAATGCAAAGATATGGCATCAAACGATGTAGTTTAAGGTAGCCAGGGATAAAAGATATGAGAAATTTCACAAGTTTATTTGAATGTATTGATGCATGATTCTCATGTATCGATGCAATGCTCCAACATGCCAAAATTTTAAAATGTACCCATTTGTATCGATACAACATGTAGATGTATCAATACATAAGCCTCTGCATTGATACAGGACCTCATGTATCGATATTAGATCATGCTAAGACCAAAACATGCATTTTGTAAAGAAATGTATCGATACATATCAATATGTATCGATACAGTGGTTTATAGTTTTGATACAATGATCATTGTATCGATACAATCAAGGTTTTTGGACCAAATGTATCAATACATTATGCAATGTATCGATACATGTAGGCCATTTTCACGGTTCGGATATTTTTGACTCATCCACCCTTGATCCAAAATTCGATTTTAACTCATTTCTTTGCATCAGAAAAGATTAAAACACATATCAGCTTACGAATATAGACTTTTGAATTAATCATAACATTTTTTAAATTATAAATTGGATCAAAAAAGGTTAACGTCACATGATCACCCTACTCTTCCTTAGTTGTTGGCCAATGTCACCATCAGTCACCCTATTTGCTGGAAAATCATTTTAGCATTTAAACCAGCCACCCTATGCCCATCACATTGACAACAAGTTGCCTTCTACAGCCACCCTATAGCCACTATGCTGACATCACCTTGTCCCCCTTTAGAAATGGCCAAAAACACCTCCAAATTGGCTCCAAAATGCTAGTATAAATAGACCACTTCTATCTCAACTAAAACAGGTTAGATTCCAGCTTATTTTCAACTTGCAAAACCATTCCTACACCAAGAAAACTAGAATCCCGTAGCTCTTCATCCACCACCCAAAAACAACCCCAAAACACTCATTCCCGAACCATTACACCTGGTAAAAATACCCTCATCCATATCAGAACCAAAACCTCATAATTTTTCTCTTTTTCTTGCTTATTAACAACAAGGAAATGAAGGAAATTCAAGCCATCTCTACTATTCCAATTATTTTCCTAAAAGTGAAGTTTTGTTGGTATAACTTCTAACTTTATCACTTTATTTTTTACTTTTTTTAGCATCTTTATCATTTTAGGGAGCTCTTCATGTTTCTATAACCCTCTTTGGATTACCATGCATTATTACGGCTTTTGGTTGTGGTAGTTTAGGATTTGGTTGCTTTAATGCCCCTTTGATGTGCAAAGTGCCTCATTTCATCCTTATTATTTTGATAGCTCTTACTCATGCATTTTATGCCATATCTATTCATCTTGTTATCCTTAATCCATGTATGAATCATTAGCCTAAAATATTTTAAGCATAGTTATACATCAGCTTGCATCTTATCATGAATCATTGTCATTTTCAGCTTCCATAATGTTTTCTTGTCAAAATGTATAACATTTCTTTTATCTAGACCATTGGTAAAGTTAGTATCCCCATTCATGTTATGTGTCATCCCCTTGTATGTTTGTTCTTTTCCCCTTGTCAAAATGCATGTTTGATAGTTGATAAAAACTAATTTTCAAAATGCCCCAAGCTAAGCATGTTAACCTTAACCAATGAGGATTAGCATAGACTTAGCATTTTCCTTAAAGCTAGCAAAATATCTTAAGGAAAATTAAGTTTTCCAGATTTGGAATCTTGGTTAAACAAGCTCAAATCTTTTGATTTTGAAATGAAAATGGTCTTACAATTATTCCCTAAATGTTTGTGCCTTTTTCTTAAGTCAAAACCTTGAGTGGTATGATCAATGGGCTATTTCATCGTCCCAAACTACTCCGAGGCTGTGCAAATAAGCTTGTAATGCTCATACCACTCTTTCCCTTTAGTCATAGATGTTCAAATGTCAATGACTTAAGTTTGGACCCGTAAACATAAAGAAAATAAGAAATACCCCTGCTTTGCTTTGTCCTCCGTTTTCAGTTATGGTCAAAATTGAGTTATTTTCCTAAATTTCACCTCATGACATTCGAATGTCTCTGTATCACCTCGATTAGACTCGAGAACATGCTTTGACCTCCCATTGGCTCATATCTAGGCATAAACACATTTTACATCTTTACCATCCTCATTCATTATAATTTCTTTTTCCAAAAGTCGTCAAAATGCTTACTTATTTTCCAAATCACAAAGCTTTTCAATTTAAGTCTTCCCACTCGACTTCTCTAAAGAATGTTAGATGTGTCACTTTTGAGGATACTCTAACCCTAACCTTCTGAGGGGATACTCCAACCTTGCTTCTCAAAATTGTCAAGATTTGAAAATCTTTGTCAAAAATTATTTACCATTCACGGGAATACTCTAATCTCGCCTTTTCGAGGGGATACTCCACCCTATTTTTCAAAATTATCGAGATTAAAAAAATGTTCTTTTGGCACAATGATTTGTCATACACGGGGATACTCTAACCCTAACCTTCCAAGGGGACATTGCAACCCTACTTTTCAAAATTGGCAAGATTTTAAAAAAACTTCCTTTGTCAAAATTATTTGTCATCTATAGGGATACTCCAACTCTGTCTTTCGATTGCAATTAAAATTTTCTCCTTCCCAGACTTCTATGAATATGTCAAATAAACCTTGTTTAATCAAGAAACCTAGATGCATCTCGAAAATTATCGATTTGGTTATTCCTAGATAATCGATGCCAATAGCGAGATAAATTCCAATAGTCCGCCCATTTTTTTTATTACTGCATTGAATGATCCATATTATGTTATTTCATTTATTGCCTTACTAACATGATTTCTTTGTGATGATTATTTGCATTCATGATTTCAAAGCGTTTCCAAATAAAATTAAAGGTAATGTTTTGCGTAGGTATCTCTCTAGTGCCTAAAGTGGAACATTCCATTTTTAAAGTAAAATCTAGAGGTCATTTTTATCAAAAGTCTCTATATTCCCTATCTCTCTGTGGCGTATATGACATTAAATCTTTTTCATCAAAACTTGGATTATTTCTAAAAGATTCATGCATTAAAAAAAGGTTATATCAAAACAATGAAAGTTGAGATCGAAATAATCAAAATCGAGTAAGACATAGCTAGTAAGGTATCGATTTCGGGCATCGCAAAGAGGTTCGTACCTCATCATGCGTAACCAACTTCTGAACCCAAACAGTGAATCTTTGCATTACGTAAATCACGAAATTGATGTTTTAAGTTTTGTAACTCAAAACATAGGTTTCAATAGGCATCCGATCATGCCTAGCCCGAAATGATCGATGGTGACTCCAAGCGTTGGCCATTTCAAGATGGTCATCCGAGACCACTAAGATGAGCGATTTGTCTTATGGTCCCCCTCACTGTATCATAAGTTGAGAATCTGTACATTTTGTTCACATCACATCACGAAAGAAAAGTTTCGATCAAGAAGACATTTCCAAGTCAGGAAAATATTTTAAGTCCTTGTTAGCTATATTAGCTTTGAATTAATCTTAGTTTTGATATAACTAAAACTTAAGCTTAATTAGCTTGTGTTTA
>JBBYHO010125602.1:29148-41695 GCA_038382025.1 Adansonia gregorii | reverse complement strand
ATACATTTCTATGCAACTACTAGATCAATTAGGTCGTAACTCTTTACCAAAATATATCATATGCATTATGCCTGTCTATCGCCTCTAAAGTCATATGGTCAATTGCAACAATCTAAACCATAAAACAATAGTTGAATAAGACCCATTATTCATAACTCAAGCAATTTGGGCAAAAAAGAACTTAAATGACTCAACAAATCGCCCATGGCTAGAACTCGGGTATCTTGTTATAAATAATGGAAGGCATCTAATCATGCTTAGGCATGAACTCAATATTTTATGAGGGATTTTTTAATAATTTATCATAGGTCTCATTGTTTGTTATATTAGCATGCTTAGGATTTATTCAATCATATATTATAGATATATAACTTCAAAATAAATCTAAAATATGCAATCTACTGGGATGATTATGAACTTTATCTATCTAGTTTCCTTGAGCCATTAGGAAACTAGTTGGTCAAATTCCTAGGGATATCATACAAAGTCTTCACTTGTTTTGATGACTATTTCCTTGGAACCTTTCTTCTAGATGCTATATTCTTTAAATCTGGGATTTACATAAATTATAATCTTAACTTAAATCTATATCTGCAAGTCCTAGGTAATGGTTAGATATCTTTGTAAGAAATCTCGAGTTACATTCAAAAGGATTTAGGTAAGAAGAGAATTTACAACCTATGATTAAAAGAGAAGGCAAGGTTTAAAGACCATATTTGTAAAATAAATACAAAAAGAAAATTTCAACCATCCACTCCACAACCTATTTTTACTAAGGTCTAGTCTATAGTCATCCTCATGCTAACATAATCATATTATAAGAATGAAATCAAATTAACATGGCCAATATCACTTGGTGATATTATGTGCCATTTGCATAAACCTTATCCAGCAATTTGAGATGATTTATCAAATTATTTAGTAATTTTGATTCTTTAATTAAAATATATTTAATTCTTGACTTTTAGGAAGATTATCTTGAATTGTACACTACCTAACTTTTAGTTTGTTTTTCTTAGGACATTATCCAACTTTTAGATAACTTTGTCTTAATAGAGATAAACCATCCATTTTACGAAACTTGTTTTCCGAAAACAACATTCCAAGACATGAAATTGGACATTATCTAATTTTTAAGTTATTTGTCTTAATTAGGATAGTATCTAACTTTGGATAACTTTGTCTTAATTTGGATAAACCATTTACCATGTAATATTACCTAAACCATTTAGGAAAGTAGTTTCCAAATTTTTGAAGTCTTTGTAATTAATCCATATTTAATTCTTACATGATTAACATTAATTCTAATCTCATTGAACACATCCTGCTCCAAGTAGGATTAATTATTTAAATTAAATATATTTTTCTATTAAATAATTTTAATTAAAATTTAATTCCATGCTTATTATGTTATCCAATTCATATCTCAAACAATTTTAAAAAGGGTTGATATACAATTTGGCCCCTGCAATATAACCCATTTCATAATTCGGTACCTAAAGAAAAAAATTCATTATTAGGTACTCTAAGTTTTATTCCATCTAACAGGTTACTCTAATGGTTAATGGCATTTTGATATATTCATTTCAACCCCATAACAATTTGACACATGGTTCTTTTAACATTTAAACAGAATAAAATCCACATTATCATATTGTTGCAAGATGGCCTAGATAGAATCTTAACTAGCTCAACCTAAAAGGTGGATGTATCTTTTATTCTAATATATCTTTTTATGTCATTAGTTTTTTATTTCTAAGGGCTATATCATTGTTATTTTCTTATTCTTCATGTTTGGGACTGGTTTATTGAGATAAATCCTTCACTTAATTTAACCCTAAATAGTTATTACAAAATGAACATCTATTTTGGAGTTGCTAATAACTACTTTGGCTGGGTAAGATTGGTCACCTAACAGAGTTCACATTTCAAGGATTACAAAACCATAGAACCTAACTCCGAAGTCTACACTCATACCAGATATCATATAGAAGGGTCTGAGAGTTAGTTACAATCATGAGTAAAAATTAGTCCCTGTCATGACACTCGATAATTTGTACTTTATTAATCACATGTTAACTTAAGATTTGATCTTTATTTGGTTTCAATATGTGTTATTTAATTATAATTCCCATATAATTAAAATAAAACTTTATGAAAAAAATTTATTATTTCTTTCAAGAAAATAAAGTTTTAAATATTTTTGAAAATCAAAATCTCTCTTGTATCTCACCAAAGAATTGGAGTAACATAAAATATTATCATTATCTCTTTTGTACCGCATCGGAGAGCTAGAGGAATATGAAAGATTTTTAAAAATCAAAACATCTTTTATAACCATATCAGAAGGTTGGAATACGAAAGCTTTTATTTTTTTTGAAATTCTTTGTCAAAATTAATCATGCAAGTGCACATATCGCACCAAGTAATATAGTGATAAAGTATAGTGTCGATCCCATGAGGAATTGATACTAAATTTATTAAGTACTAAAATTAAGACAACTTATCTTATTCAAACAATCGATTAAAATTACTAATAATGATAACAAGAACAAGAACAACAACAACAACAGCAATAATAAAGCAAATAAATAACAGAAGCCTATGATTATAATTTTCCTTAACACTTTATTTGAATAAAACCCTATTCTCTTGACTAATAAAAATAAGTTGTTGACCTAGAGTTCTAATTTATTTTTTAAGAATCTTCCAATGGTCTTATAAAAATATCTTTCATAATCAATTTACTATATTCCAATGCAAATTGAATTAAAAGAAATTCATTAAGCTTAGACTCTAATTTGGTTACATATAGCATGCTCATATATTCCTATCTAACATGTAAATAATTCATCCTAACAAATGAATATGAAACATATGTCATTCAATCTAGGTTTAATCACAAAATTCCCTTTTCCAGTTCATTAAGTTTACAAAATCAATCAATTGGTGATCAAGCAAATAAAAGCATTAAGAATGAGATTGAACAAACAATTCAAACATAATTAAATCAAGAAAATAAAATAAAATAATCCAAATTACATATTGAGTTCATTTCAATTCTAAAAAAATGAATCTAGTTCATAAAAATTATAAAATATAAAATCAAGGAGTTTCATAATCATAAATAATACAAGAAAGATAAAAAGAGTGAAGAGAAAGAGAAAACTAACATTGGCCGAATCTTTGATCCTTAAGCTTCTCCAAAATCTCTCTAGCTTCTTGAATATTATGGTGGCTTAACTCTTTTTCCAAGAAATAGGAAAAATAAAATTATAGAATATCTAGGATTGTCTCATGATGTCCCTAAGTCTAATACTAAGATTCCTATTTATAGGCAAAACCTAAAGGTAAAAGCTTGGTCTCTAAGTAGCTTAACCTTTCCCCAAGGCAAGATGCCTAATATTTACAATACTTTGGTAGTTAAGGGTTAAGATACTGCTAGTTAACAAATTAATGTAACATGTGAGGAATAGCAATTGTTAGGAAATAATCAAGTTAGATCTGTAGCTATTAGCACTACAAATGGTCTAATGAAAGGAATAGAAATGATTGACACATGAATTCTTTTAAGTGTTCTAGTTGCTAGAGCGACCCTAGGACAAATTTTTAACGTGCTTGGGGAGTCCTTTGATAATTTAGGTCCTATAGATACTGGCACAACCTCCCTATTCATAAACCTATGCCCACTTTGATACAATTAGATACCAAATTACCTATTTTTTTGCCAAACTTAAACATTGGGCTTGATTGAGTCCACTTTACTTCTTGATTAAGTTGTTGTACTTTTGAAAACTCCTTTGGGTTTTGACCTACAAAAATATGAAAAATATTTAAATAACTAAGTAACTAAAATATAAGGAAAGTAAATAATACTAAATTAAAAACTACTAAAAATAAATAAAATTTAAATAAAATAATACTACTAAAATTTAAATTAAAATCTCTAAGACTTAGCTAATTTAATATGAATAATGGGACTACATAACTCTATTTTATAGAGTTACCAAATTCATAAAAAAACCTTGATTTTCTCACTTTTAGAAGGATATCTTGTTATTGAAATAATCCGTGAAATCTCTTCCATATGCTGGGAGAAATTCCATGTATTACTTCAACTTAAAGACATTGCCTGAATTTTAAAACTTTCAATTTTATGAAAAATTATTAAAAATAATATAATTGCTTATTAAGACCAAAATTTGGTCGAGTGCACCAAAATGTTCATAAAGTACACATTCAACATGGAAGTATTCTAAGATATATTACTAAAATATCCCTAAGATATACCTTTGACATGAAAGTATCTCAATAACCTAAAGGATTTGATAATATTAGAAACGAATAAACCAATTTCCACTACGTGCCTTCAACATATAAGTATCCTAGTGATCACATAGGATTTGGTTACCCCTAGAGTGTACCTTTGACATAGAAGCATCTTGGTACCCTTAAGGACTCGATAACTTCATAAAAAGACAAACCTATCCCTATTATGCACCTTCGACTTAGAAAAACCTTGATGATCAAAAAGGACTCGATTCTTGGGTAAATTACCAAAATACCCCTATAATGTACTTTTTACATATACATGTCCTGATAGCCTAAAAGACTCGATGATATGAAATGACAATTTTACCCTATATAGGTAATTTTGACATAAAATATGACCAAAAATGCAAAAACTGCTAATAAATCCCTATTTTTCTCAAAATTGCATTTTAGCCTCAAAATGGTTAAAAATATTGGAAATATTCCTAAATGACTAAAAAACCAAAAATGGGTAATTTGATGTGGGAAATGACCATCTTAACCTTAAAATGAAAGGCTTTTCTATATAGTCCGGAAACTTTTCTAACTTTACAACATAGTCTTTACATGAAATAAAATACAAAATCAAACATCAAATACTTTAAAATCAACATGGGAAACATTCTAAATATCACCAAAAGCATTTGGCCAAACAGCTTTGGGCTTGGAATAACTTTTTTGCTCTTTTTTGCAAACAAGACCTTAAACTTTTAAAAATTGTAAAAAGGTCTCTAATGGATTAAAAATGTATGAAATACTTTCAAACATGTTAAAAATGCATGAAAGACACCCCTAAAGGTCCACGAAGCAATCGGCCAAACTTGGATGGCCTTAGGAAATGTTTTTCAATTTTTACAATTTAGTCCCTAAATTTTTCATACTTACAAAATAACCTAAAAAATTGACAACATTACTAAATCACCCTTTATAAGTTTGGCTAAGTATGGAAATTCCTTTCCGAACCCTTAAAATTTTGGAAAATATTTTTAGGCCCTTGCAAGTTTTAAATATTGTAAAATAGTCCATAATATCATAAAAACAAGAAATAAAAACCTTTATAGGCTATCATCATATTTGACTAGCCCTAAAAAAACAACCAAAACAATTTTTCATTCTTGCGTTTTCATGAATATCAACGTAAATATAGGCCCTTACTTCAAATATATAAGAAATCATAAAAAAATAATGAACGTGTCAGCATATTTCATCAACAATCAACATGAAAATATCAAGGAAAATAGCACAAAATTATGTACATAATATCATAGTATCACTTTTATCAACAAATATAAATTATCTTGATGAAAATTAACTTATTGCTAGCAAAAATCAAATATAATAAGAAAATCAAGAAACTTTGTTCATAGCTTTTATACTTAGCATTTCAACATGGATCAATATCCATAAGCTTAGGTAGTCCTAAAGCTCACTAAAAGGATGAAACATGCATGAAATCAACAAAAATCAAAAATTGCAGAAGTGACCTGAAAAGCTTGAAAAAACCTAAAGAAAAAACTATGTTTTTTTGACAATTTTTGCTTACAGAAGCACTAATCTTCATTTTGAAACATCATCCCTTTATTCAAAAAGGGAGTTTCTGCCAACAAGGGATGAAATCCCTCTTGGCGGAATGGCCATTGAATTTTTCCTTTTATATTTCATTTATTATTTTTGATAATTTTTATCTTTTCTAGACTTTTTTTTCCTTTTTGATAAGATTTAATCAATGAATTTTTGTCCTTTTATATGACTCACCATGTTAAGTCATCTAGCCTAATATTAGGCTTTATTGTTATTTAGATAATGTTAAAGTTAATGATTAAATTCAATCATATTTAAATTAATTCTCGTCTAATTGGATTATCAAATTCTAAAATTAAAATAAATATTCACAAATTTTCAGAAATGTATGAACAAATAATATTATAATTACAAATTTTATGAAAAAAAAAAAGAAAATTGAAGTGGACAAACTAAATTATAAGGAATTAAAAATCATAAATTGCCAAATTATTATGAATTTAAGCATCTAAAAGGCCTAATTGAATTTCATTATAAAAACTTTGGATAGAAAAAAATATTGGGCTTTCTTGTAAAATAAAAATTGGCCTAATTGGGTCTTATTGAAAAATTAATGGGCTTGTTGGAATAAAAATATTAGGCTTGTTGGGCTTGTAGAGAATGAAATGAGCTTGGTGAAAAATTAAAAATGAGCTTAACAAGTTTGTTGAGCTTTTTGGGAAATTAATGGGTTTATTGGGCCCATTATCAAATTTACAAGTTTTAGGCCCATTAAAAAATTTGGCCTAAAATAAAAATAAAATTAATAAAATTTTTCATTAAAATTTCAAGTGTTGAACTCTGAAGAGGATTTTTAAATTTTTTTTATATGTAAGAAAAGGAGAATTAAAAATTCTAAATTGGTAAAATTTTATGATAAAAATCCTTACGAAAAAAATTGATATTTGATAAAAATGAAGTTGATAAAAATGAATTTGAAATTTTCAAAAGCTGTATTCAAGCTACTTTGTTGAAATGTGTGAAAAAATTTTATAGGCAAGAAAAAGTTCATATTTTGGAACCGAGAAATTTCAAAACAATATGTTCAAATTTATAAAAATGAATTAAATTCAATGTATTACTCAAAATATTAAACTGTTAAAATAATAAAGGTGAAAACATGAAATCCAAAACAAATTTTACTAGAAAAATTTCAAGAGCATGGCATTTGCAATATTGTGTAAAATTCAAAATTAAGTGCCAAAATTGACAATTTCACACCTTGGGTATAAAATGCCAATACGGATTTTTTTGAATATTTTTGCTTTTTTAGGGTGTGTATTGGCATAAACATTATACGAATATTGTTAAAAATGTATGATAGTCAATTCCCAAAATGTTGTTAAAAAATCTCAAAAAATCTCTAAAAATGAAAAATTTGGCCATAACATCATTTGTAGAAATGAATTTTAAAATTTCACAAGAATAAAATTAAAAGCTATTTTTTACCTTGATTGGTCGTCTTTTCTTATTTGAGATTTGTGCTCTATGATCCTCCAAATGATGATTTTTCTATCACATTCTTGAGTGATCATTTAGACATGATCAAATAGTTTTTGAAAACACCTAGTCCACCAGGTAGAGGTCAACCCCTATAGGGATGATTGCCTAATTATTAGTTTCGGATATTTTAGGATTACTTAGGAAAGGTCTCGGACAAAATTAAATGTCTACGCATATTAAAAGACACATGGAAGAGGAGAAAACTAAAGTCAAAGATGACTAAAATGAAAAATAAAAAACTTTTTAAGCATGCTGAAAATGGATCCCAATTTGAAAACTTACCTATTCCTCTCCTATATCACATCTCGCCTCCTTCCATCAACTCTCCAAACTCCTTTCCTCATTTTAGTTTGCTAGAAATGGAATAGCTTTAACCGTAGTTGTAAGCCATGAGTGGAAGTTAAGTAAATTAGACGGTAGTTACTATAGTGAATATAAAAACTGTATATCATGGAGAAATATTCAAAAAATTAATCAAAAAGAAAAAGTGGGAAAATTTTTCTCTTTACTTCTTCCATCTATTTTGTTTCTTTCTCATCTCTTATTTATCTTTCTTTTTTCTCTCATTTATATGAGCATGTAACAACCCCCTTATCCTTTACCAATTTGCCATGAATCATGGAACAAATATCCCATATTTCCTATTCCAAACTCCTTACTTCCATGATGTCGACATGACCCAAACCCGTTCTTTTTCCAAACCTTAAACCGACAACCCTGCCATGAGTCTGTCAATTTGCTAAAATCCAGTCCATGCCTTTCTAAATCCCTACAAAACCTAGTCTTCTTTACCTGTGGAGGTGGATTGCCTTGAATGGCAAACCTACTTGATCGACAAAGAGCAACATATTTGACAAGTTGGAAATAAATCAATTTACAAATCAATATAAAGAAGAAAAAAAAGAACAAGACAAGTAAAATGAAGAAGAAGCAAGCTAAAGGTTCTGAGGTAATTAAAAAACTAAAATTAAAATTTTATATTATTATTATTTTAGTTTTTTACTCTTGATTCATGTGGATTTTTATTTATTTTGGTGAAAAATAATGCCACATGTTATGCTATTATTGGCTTTCCAAGAAGCCGTTTTTCTTTGGAGTAATGTGGGAGACAGAATAAAACTCAGAGTATTTAATCATGAATTTCATTCTTTAGATACCAAATTATGAAATGGGTTAGAGTATAGGGTTGCAATTATATACTAACCCTTTGATAAAATTAATACAATTGGATAATTAAGTGTTTGCTGATAAGTAAGGGTTTTAATGGAATACAACCTATTAGGGAGTCCTAGTCCAACTAAGAGTTTACTCCATGCATGTCTATCTTAGCCATCCTAATTCAATTTAAACATTATTATCTTCCTCCCATTAAACCTTTGAAAATACAGCAAATTTACTGAAACATCTTGCTACTATGGATGGCTCATCAAGGTCATAAGAATGAAGATAAGATGGCACAATCAACATATGCACCTAATGAACCCGATCTAGCCTAAACTTGAAAGTTTTCAACCTTAATTTTAACATATTTTTTCCAGCAAGTATTATGAACTTTTCCTGACATTTTCAAGTGGAAAACAAGGAAAAAGTCATAATAACAACTGCTAAAAATTCTAAAGTTTATAGAGTGTTAATAAAAGAACCTTAATTGTTAAAGAATCCATATATGTTATATTTGATGAAGCTAACTTAACCTTCAAAGGTATCCCTTGATAGTGATGATGTAGAGATATACTTAGAAAATTAAGTTGAAACATTATATAAGGAGAAAAAAACAAACAATTAATGATAAAGAAGCTCCAACAAAAGATAAACTGCATGAGCCAACTCAAGTTAAAACAGAAAAGAATCATCCTACGAAGTTAACTTATGTCAAAAAGTGTGAGATAATTAGTGATCTAAATCAAGGGTAAAAAGTAGATTTTTTCTTAGAAATACATGCAATTATGTAGCTTCTCTTTCTCAAATTAAACCTAAGAATAGAATTGGGGCCTTAAAAAATGATGGTTAGATCATACCATGCAAGAAGAATTAGATCAATCTAAGAAGAGTAAAGTTTGAAATTTAGTGAAGAGACATGGTGATTATCCCATAGTAGGTAGTAAATGGGCCTTTAGGAACAAACTTCATAAGCATGGAAACATAATTAGAAATAAGGCTAGATTAGTAGCTAAGGGATATAATCAAGAAAAAGAATTGATTTTGATGAGACTTGTGCTATCATATCTAGATTATAGGCCATTAGAATACTATTAGCCTTTACATGTTTTAATAATTCCAAGTTATTTCAAATGGATGTCAAAGTGCATTTTAAATGGTTTTATTAATGAAAAAGTTTATGCTAAGCAACCGTTTGATTTTGAAAAAACTTAATATCCTAATCATGTTTTTAAACATTCAAAAGCCTTCTATGGTTTAAAGTAAGCTCTTAAGCATGCTATGAAAGACTTCCAAAATTTTTAATTGAAAAAGGATTTAATAGAAGCAATGTTGACAAAACTCTTTTCATAAAAGTCAAAGGTAAGGACATTTTAATAGTTCAAGTTTATGTTGATGATATCATTGTTAGTGCTACTAATGAATTTTTTTTGTCAAGAATTTTCTAAGATAATGCAAGGTGAATTTGAGATGTGCATGGTGGGAGAAGTAGCATTCTTTTTAGCACAACAAGTCAAGCAAACCAAAAATGGCATCTTCACCAATCAAGCAAAGTATACAAAGGAGATACTCTAAAGGTTTAAGATGGATAAGCCTTGCTCTATACCTATGAGTACTTCAACAATGCTTAAGAAAGATCAAAGAGGTAAATGGTTGACTCTAAACTTTACAGGTATATGATATGTTCGTTGCTTTATCTTACCACATGTAGACTTGATATAATATTTAGTGTAAGCCAATGTGTTAGATATCTTAGAGATACTTCCAATCTAGGCTTATGGTACCCAAAAGGATCATCTCTTGCCTTACATGTTTATTTTGATACAGATTTTGATGGACGTAAAATTAATAGAAAAAACACTTTTGATACTGGTTAATTTCTTGGAAACATTCTCATATCATGGTTTTCCAAGAAACAAAATAGTGTTGTTTGGTCCATAACCAATACGAAGCACATATCCGTGGAATTTTTTTATGCCCAAATCTTATGGATGAAATAATAAATAGAACATTTTAGAATTACCATGGATCATATTCCTGTTAAATGTGACAATACTAGTGCCATTTGTCTCACTAAAAATCCAATTCAACACTCTAAAACTAATCATATATAGATTAGACATCACTTTATTAGAGATCATGTGCAAAGAGGTGATATAGTGCTTGAATTTGTTGATACCTTGCATTAACTAGTAGATATTTTCACTAAACCACTTGACAAGGATAGATTTTATACAATTAGAAAAGAAATTAGTTTAATGAATGCACCTTGAATTTATGAATTTGATAAAATTCTAATACATTGCCTCAATTTTGTTTAAACTATGTTTACCATTCTTGATTAGAAACACCAGCCTTACGTAACTACTTGTTTATAAATGATGTGTTCTTTTATGACGCTTGATGCGTCAATAATTTTGATTTTTGGTTGAATTTAATTTATTATTCGTGCAAAATGATTTTGATATCAAAATTCTATTGAAATATGCATTTGCCACATTTTTCAATGAGCAATTGGGTTAAATATATGTTTGAATCAATAGCATAAAAGTAAAAATGACATAATACTAAGCTATATGTGTTGATATAAGCTAAAAATCATCTCTAGTCTTAAAATTGAGTTCATGGTATCAATACAAAACCCAGAATTATTCTTTGTATTAATAGTTAACTTCAAGTATCAATATAGTGTATCGATACTGTCAATTTTATATCGATATCAACTGTCAATTTACGATATCAACTATCGATTTAGGCTATCCTTGCATGCACAAACTCATTTTTATGGAGCCTAAGCCATTATTCATCTCAGTTTCCCTCAACATAATCACTTCTCAATCAAAAACTTCATTTAGTCTTCATTCATTCTTTAAATTCTTGATCCAAAATAGTTATTCATGATCAAATTCATAATTTTATTTCAAAAACTCACTCTATTAGCACCTAAAATCACTAAAATTCAAAAATCCCTATTACTTAAACCTTAACCATTCCTTCTTTAAAACCCTTGAAATTTGTCAAAATTTCCATAAAATTTTTAAGCTTCATTGTTCCAATCCAAATATACTCAACATTGCCACTAAAACCCTCTGCCCATTACCTATTCGGTTGAAATCCACCCCTTCATAGTAACCCATCTTGCCTAAGTAACCTGCTTATAACAACCTCTCACCCACCCATTTTTTTAGGCAACCTATACCACCTCGTAAACTTATCTGAACCTATTCTCATTCATCAGATCCTTCTAAATCCCTTCAACCATTTTATCAACATTCATCCTATCTTTTGATCACCTTCGATTATCCTAACCACCCTCTGATCCTTATTTATTATCACTTATTAGATAAAATTCCTTAACTACCTTAACACACTACCATGCCTCCTAAAATAAACAAATCACATATTGTCAAGGTTCTGTCACTTATGCTTCTACTTTTTTCTACCTGTTAAGCACCTCTAACCCATATTCGATCATTTTTTTACTTATGTTTTAAAGACACTTAGGCTTATGAATGATTTTACACCATCCACACTTGCATCTTATCCAACAATGTTGAGTCATCAACTTTTTTTTCCTTCGTTCCATTGCTTTTCCTTACCTCTAAACTTCTGATGCATTCGGATGGACCAAATTTTTTTCTCCTAATGTTTCGATTCATAAGAGCCTTGTTCCTCTATTCTTTAGCAACCCTTTTCTTGTTATTGATGATCATGACTGTGCCATTGCTATTCGATCCTATCCTTTTAAATAATATCTTGTAGTCGACCATGTTTTCATTATGACCACCTTCAGTTCCCCAAATAAAGGTATAACAAAGAAAGGTCCAACAGCTACCACCTTACACATTCTAAGAAATAAAGCCATCATCTTTCCTTCCATTTATCACCTCTTCCATTTTATCATTTCTCATGTGCTTTACTCTTATGGCACAAACACGCGTTAATCAATAACTTTGACTATTAGTGGCTACACATTATTCAAACTACTCATCTAAACCTTACTCATTTTATCTTT
>JBBYHO010125602.1:0-29048 GCA_038382025.1 Adansonia gregorii | reverse complement strand
CGTTAATCAATAACTTTGACTATTAGTGGCTACACATTATTCAAACTACTCATCTAAACCTTACTCATTTTATCTTTTGTGTGCACAATTATCATAGCCTTCTACATGGCTTGGCCTTAAGCTAATACCTAAAAACTTAAGGTCTTGATCTTACTTACAATCATGGGATCATAGTGTTTCCCTATTGCTATGTTGGACAAAAATCCATAGGGCTCACTGGTTATGACATTCAAGGCACTAATTTTATTCTCAAGGCTCATCGACAACCACCTCCACTACTTATGTAACCAGATGCTCCTACTGTTGATTACCATGATGATGATAATATGGAGCATGATGTGTCTCTTCTATCATCAACTCTTGACACCTCATTATTTGTGCCAAAAGATATCTGAACTATGTATGATTCCATTATGGGCCACCTTGATGCACAGAAGTGGCACTTCAATTCTTGGGATCAAACTTCAATTCTATCAACACTCATCTTTTTTATCTCAAGCATATTCACTGAATGTTGACCAAGTAGTTTTAGAGTTTTTCGACTACCTTTCATTATTCTTTTTTGCCTACTTCGTCATTTGCTAAGGACCCTAAGGCTAATGATGCTTAGTCATATTAAGCATATTTTAGGATCACCTTATAGATTTTTAAAACTTTATTTTTAATGTTCTTTAATATTTTTGCATTTTATCAAAAATATTTTGATCATTTTATTGGACATATTTTGCACTTTTTTCTAAATAAATCATATTTGTTTCTACAAATAATGCTTGACTACTCCTATAACTTTGAAGTGCACTTTCTTCTATTTTTGATATAAGAAAAAAGGGGCGAAATGCACTTTAAGTTTGCCAAATATGTTCCTTGCTTCTATTAATATGATGATGATATGGTGGACTTGATAAAAAATTAAATGTCGACACTTTTATGAAAATCATAAGCGTAATATTAATGTTATTTGATTTAACTAACATGTTCATTGAGCTAAGTTAAATATGTTCATATGCTTACATGTTATAGCTTGGCTTGTGAAAATCATGGACAAAATTGTGGATTTAAAATATTGTAGCATCAAAATTTTTAAAGACTGTATTTATGAATTTAAAATGTTTGAAAATAATGCTTTTATTGAAGGAGAGTTTTTTCATTAAAAATCTCTAACTATTTTAGGGGGGAGTCTTTAAGAAGCAAATTTATCTTAAGTTTTGTTATATCAAAAAAATGGAGACTGTTAACTTTATTAGCTTTGAATTAATATCGATTTTCATATAATAATAACCTAAGCTAAATTAACTTGTACTCAATTGTTTCTAACTTACTATTTTCCTTGAATTAAATTGAAAAATATTTTGAAAAACACTAAGTTAATTTATGCCTGCCATTTTCTCAAAATATATGTTTCAAATGTATATTTATACTTAATATTTTTTCAGATATGTTTAAATCAAATTAAAGCCAAGAAAAATCATTTTACAAAGGAATTTCAATTGATGTATCATTACAAAGCATCAAAGTACCTATATTAAGCTTAAACCCTCAAATGTATTGATACATATCACCATGTATCAATGCAATATAGTGAGTATCAATAGTCACCCTAGGTATCGATATATGGCTTAGTGGTAGTTAAGGTTTGGCTAAAACCCTCAGCTATATTGATATAAATAGCTTTGTATCGATACAAATGATAAGTATCGATACTCAACCTTGATGCATCAATGCAATAGCTTGTAACAATCGCATTTTTAAGTTCATATATCGATACTCTTACCAGTTTATCGATAAAATAGCATAGGTCTGAATGGAAACTTGTGTTCATAAAGGCTATAGTGGTTCTCCACCTACCTAATTAATGCCTAACATCTATAAATTAGTTCCAAGCTTTAAATAAAGGATTCTAACAGCTAAAAAAGCATGAGATACTAAGATTAATCGAGCATTGAACATCAAAAGCTCAAAATCTTCAAGTTTTTCATTTTTCTCATTTTGCATTATTCTAGGATTATTTTGTATCTCATCCATCATGTACTCAAATTCTAGCAAAAACCCACTTACTAGAGGTTTTAATTAGTTTGCAAGCATTTCATCCATTTCATAAAAAGGGGCTGTGTGAAAACACTTAAAACGAAACTTAAGGGCATTAAAAGCTTCTATCTAAGCCTCAAAAGATAAAGTTAAAAGGTTATAGCTTAGCCTTTCTCTATATATCACTTGTTTGCTTTTCTTACCCTTAACTTCTTTTTACGTTCATGTTGTCTCAATTTCTCTTAAAAGGTCAATTTGTGATCAAATTTTAAAAGAACCAATTCATACTTTTTTGGTTTAAAAGATACTAACATAGAATATAACTTTGGGTTTGTGAAATTCAAGTTGAAAGTCATAAAGGGAAAATCATCATGAAAAAAAAACATGTATTAATAAGGCATAAAAGAACATAATAAGAGTTGCATTAAGGATGTAAACATAAATACATAAAAAGAAATGAGATCAGGATGTATCTCGTGATTGACATCAGTTACTGAGGAATAACTAAATTGACAATTTTAAGATATGCTTGGATTTAATGGTTGTCTTAGGCATTAAAAATTTGATAAAAGGTTCGAGGAAGCTCGAGGAAGAGAAATCTTAAATTTTTATGTATTTTTGAAAAGTAAGGTTAAAGTATCCTTTCAAAGAAAATAAGGTTGCAGAATCCCATTGAAAAAAATAGGGTTAGAGTATACTCTCAAAAAAATGCGTTGGAGTATCCCCTTAAAAAAAAGATTTTAAGTGATTTTTGAAAATCAAAATTTTAATATATTTTGAGAAAAATATAGATCTTGGAATTGAAACTCAATAATTTAAATAAGAAATAGAAATTAATTGTTAAGAGTTTTTGGAGTTTTAATTCAAGCCTAATGACACCTCTGTCATGACGTAAAGCTTTATGGGGAAATCGTTGAATACATTATGAGTCATTTTAATGACCTAAAGAGATGGTTCAGGAAAATCCTAATAACTTTGATCAAGTTCAACAAAAGCAGGGGATAGCATTTAGCTATCCATCTTCCTGAATTTACTCTAGTTTGGTGCCAAAGGTTTCTAGTGGTGGACAAGGTACCGTTGGAAAGCAACTCAGAAGGATTCATGTAAAAATATCGCTAAAATCTTAGAAAATTTCTCTAAGTGAAATTAATTTTTAAAATTGAGGTTGAGTCAACATTGGAAGTAAATTATGGGTAAAAAGAATAGTGAACTTCAAAAAATCACCTTAGACTCGTTTGGAATCGTTAAATCACAAATGATACCTTTTTGAAAAGAAAATTTTATGAACCTTTCAAGGGACATATTTAAAAAATCTAAGAAATCATTCGATGTGCCAAAATTCCTAAATAGAATATGAATTACTGGTCAAAGGTTCTAGACAATGAAAAGTTTGAAAAATCATAACTCCCACATATAGAATGATCTGAAGGTAAACGAGGTGTCATTGGAAAGATAATTTAAAGCTCTTTTAAGGAAAAATGCTAGATGAAGACTTGAATAGGACATAAGCTTCATTCAAGACCTTAAATAGAGCTTTTTTATGAGCTTTAAAACTTAAGAGCAACAACATAGATATCCTAGTGGGTTGCTTGTTTATCTAATCAACAATGTTATATTTACTATGCTTGATGAATTTAAAAATTTTCATAGCCTGTTTGTTGCTTCCTAATTGTTTGACTACTTTTAAATCTGATTGTTTCCTCACTACCTTTGGTGTTTGAGTTACTGAAGGAACATTCCCTTTGTTCACTTTGACTTTAGGTGTAGTTGGGGCATAACAATTACCACTATAGGTTAGATGGCTTTGTCTAGTGAGGTCAACAATAATTGTTTATTGGCTAGATTTGCTTTCATATTTCCATGACACTATTTTCTCCTCTTTATAAAGGAAGATGGAAGCTAAAAGATCATTCTAAGCATAGGCTACATAGGCATGATTTTGGTATTTAGTTTATTGGCAAATAAGAACAATCGTCTTCTAACTCCATAGAGGGTGACCTTCCTATCCTTTTCTGTAGCATTGATGGAAGCATAAATGTCTTCCTCCTACTTTTCATAAACTCAATTTTTGAAGGATCCATCTCTTTGACTAATCTCAAGAATTCTAAATAGTGTTACAAAGTGTGTCTTTTTCTAAAGTGGCAACAGCAACATCTAATAAGCTTTTCATCTTGATATCAACCCCTTAACATTAGCCTGACCTTTATAAGTGCCTTTTGTACACTGTTCATTGACATTTTAACCTCTTTGATGTTTTTCTTCACCTAACAATGCTTCTAATGGATCATGACATTTCCTCTTAGTTTTGCATGGTTCGGGAGTAGATTAGCTCAAATATTAGGCCTTACCCTTTGTCAACTTTGATTACACCTTTTTGAGTAGGCCTTAAACTTTTCTCTTGAATGAGGTTCAATTTTTTATGTTATGACCTTATACTCTAGCATGGTATTTGCAATAAACATTCTTGTCATACCATTTAGGATAATGAGGTAACTTGGAGTTATAAACACTAGAGTTGCCAATTAACATGCTAGTAAACGAGCACAAACTTCTTTATATGAATAAGGAAGCATACCAAAATGCTCTCTTTCTCAAAGTGGTTATTGATTATTGGTACTCTAATGTTACTTTGATTGTGAGATAAAGTGTTCTGAATAAAAGTTTCACCTAGGTTTGATGAAAGACTCATGGGATTGAATCTAGTAAAGTACACTAGTTATGGTACTAGGGCGTACGAGTTGAACCTAGATATGCTATGTTGGGGAAATACATGCTCAGCATTGGATAAGGATTCTGGGCAATCATGGTAGGGTTTTTGCTAATGGCATCCACCTCTTTCTTTTTGCCTTAGGTGGTAGTTCTTAGTAGAATTAGAGGATTCCTCTTTTCATATCTTACTAGTCTTTATAGTATTACTAGTCTTTATATCATTATCTCTTTAAATATCACCATATCAATAAAAATCTTCATAGTATTCCTCTACTAACTTCTCATAGTAAAAAGCTCATAAGGTGCTAATAAACGTGGCTTTCATCTCTTTTTCAGTTAGTGGAGGGCGAACCTGGGCTACCTCTTCTGGCCACCTTTAGGCATATTACATGAAGTTTTTAATGGTTTTCCTTTCCATGTTCAATAGAGAAAGACAATCTGGAGCTTAATCGAATACATGTTTATATTAATCAAGGAAAGCTTGAGCCAAATCTACTAATGATTGAATAACATGTAACAACCCCGATTAAACTATCTTAAAAATAGTGTATTAATAGTTTCTCATTATCTTCATGTAGTAGGGTCTATGGTCCCATTATATTTGTCAAAATCCAGCACTTTTAACTAAGATGGGATAACAAGGTTTAAAACTAGGCCTAAGAATCTAGCATCCACAATTTCAAATTTGTCACTTCTTTTACAACCCTAAGATTTTTCTCTAATAGCTTATAATTGCTTCCATTTTCAATAGACTTGGCACACTTTAAACCGACTACTTTTTCTTATTCTATTTGCGCATTGAGGTTTAAAACTAAATGATTTACTGGTGATGATCCTATATCCACGCTGCAATATCTTTGAGTTAGATGTAATGCTACCATATGGTTTATATAGATGAATGGTTAAGCAAGTGGGATTGGTTTTGTTGGTGGCAACTATTCTTAAGTTGCCTCTTTAGGAGTATTGGTGGCCTTGATCCCCCTATTTGGATTAACCTCAGGATTGGTTGGTTCTTTACCCTTATCAGTGGTACTTACTTGTCTTTTTCCTTTAAAACAGCAACCAATAGTTTTGTTAATTTAGCTTCTTGATTTTGTCATCCATCAATCTTATGAAGTATTTGCTCTTGAGCCTTTCAATATATGAATTTAAACCTCTTGATAGAACCCAGTGGCCATTCTTCATGGTTTTTCGATATAAACAAGTATTGTACTGGTGATAAATGTTCGATTTCATGTTTTAAGGATCTTCGCACTTTAAAGCAATACTAGATTAGACTTATTGTGATATGATGAGTATGATATATGCACAAATAAAGATGAAATCATATACATGTGATAATGTCATATAAATGGAAAAAACATGATTAAACAAATTATATCATGTATGCAAATGCAAGAGGTAATTGGATTTTGGCAATAGCTTAGAAATAGTTATCTTTCATTCGAACAAAGCATTGCCTACAACCTATCAATTTTGAAAGTAATCAAATCTGAAAATATCACACATGATTACATTGTTTGATTACAAGTTCAAGAAAGTTCAACTGTTCTTGTCCATTATCTCCTATGGTAGTAAAGTGTTGCCTCATGGATCTGGCTAATTTAACAATGTCGTCCGTGCTAGTTTGAACCATGCAAATCTGCTCAATGAGTTTCTAGAGGCATTCCCTATACTCTGATTGAGATTAGTTGGTTGAGATCTAATTATGGCATAGTTCTTCAAAAGACCTTGATAATTTCTTGACCTGATCTTCCTTGACCTGAAAGGCATGCTCCAATTCTTGAACCCTTTCGGCCAAAGCTTTATTCTCAACCCTTTTTTCTTGAAGAATTTGTACTTGAACCAGCTAGGCTTTTGCTTCTTTTTTGACAAACCAATGTGATTGCATGAGCTTTAGCGAGTTCTTCTATAGTGGTCTCAATTTGAGCCTTTCAAGCCTTTAAGTCATTAATAAGAGAAATAAGCTCGATTTTCCATTCGGCTGGGGATTTGCTTACTCCTCAATATTTCTTGGCCTTTTAAAGTGTCATGTAGTCTTTCTTTAAGTCCTGAAGATCTTTGTTGATGGCATTCTTTATCTTGACAAGGTCGCATATCCGTCTTTTTTATACTTGAAACTTATGTCCCATTAGCTTTTTTCTTCTTGCAACTAATAAATTTCTTTAGCGATATCAACTCTTTCTTGCGCAAACTCATGCTTCAGGATCTCAATCTTAGATAAAGGGTTATCCATTGAACATAGGGATTCCATTAGCATGCAACAGTATGATATTATTTACTCACTTACCTATCCAATCTTCATAGGTCGAAGCTATTATTTTCTCTATTTTCAATATGATATGGCAAGTCTTTCATCATGCATCAAATATCCTTTGCCCTTGGATTGTGTAACCATTCCATCCATATTCAAAATCTAGGATACCAAACTCATGAGTGACAGAGTCAAACAGTCGATAATCAAATTACTGTAAAGCCATGAGTAGGGCGTAAGTGATGCTTCCCTATAATCCATAAAGAAGCACCTAATAAAATGGCTTGCATTTGTATACAATTTGGCCAAGAATGATCCATGGAACTATCCAAGACACTTAATCAACATTCAAATCTCAAAACTTTGTAGTTCATTAATCTTTGGTGGTATCTTGCGACCACCCCTTTTCTAAGAACCTGGTGTAGGAACTAAAATTTGACATTTGTGGCATACCGGTCTCTTACACCAAAAATGAATGGGAAACATACATACAATATTGATGAGCATCTGATAAAGCATGACTTGCCTTTTTCCCTCCCAAAATTTATGGACCAGATAATATTTGCTAAGATGGCACGAGTAAGATTGACATCGTAACTCAATTTTGAGGAAATATCCACCATGACAACCTTTATGTGTCCTAAAGCCCTAAAAAATGATTAGATCATAGATTTCTAATGCATAAGCATCCTGAATCTTCTTCTTGTCTACTAAGTACTCATGGCAAATTTTAGACTATCCCATGTGACACACTTACTATTCCCTGGTTTGTCTAGATGCAAATTCACCCATGCTCTCCGACTTCGAGCATACTGGGCAACTTGTTTTTAAAGGCTATAGTTTTCACCAACATGGAGTAAATTTTGCCGAATCAGGTCTTTTTGATATTAAACATGGCTGCACACTCTTCTACGGTAAGGATTAGATCCTGCTTATTGAAAGTGAAAACCAATGTATAAAATTTTGAAATTGTATCACAGCGTGCATGTAATCTAAAGTTGAATTTGACCTAGACCAATAAAATAATATCCCTAAAATCTTTTGTGAAAATTACCTCATCAATCTTATGCTAACCTTTCCACACATCTCATAATCCCAAAGATTAAATTGCCTAAAAACCATTTTATCCTATTTTAGGATCTCTAAGATATATCTGGGCTAGAGGCTATCCCTGCTTTGTCTCTATTCCCTTTTTTACTCAAACTTAGCTGTCTCAAAACCTTCAATTAGTGGCTATGCCATGGTAAATACTTATCTATGGGCTCTACCTTTGAAACTAATTATCCTGAAATGATATGACATGATCTTTGTAGCAAAGGCAACAACAAAAGAAACACTAAGTGTGTAATTATTATGGATAAAAGATAAATTACAGAATAAAAATGCCTTATGGCATCATAGTGCCTCAGGGTGAGCATGGAAAAAAATCATAGGTATTGTGATTATGCCTATTAATCCCAGACTTACACAGACAGCATATTGGTGTGTCCAAGATAACATGTCCTACTAGAACAAAGATTATGCTCTAGACATTGATGATTTGCTCATCATCGTACAGTTACAAACTAATGTCAAGCCATCCATCAGGCAACATGATGGCTTGTTCAAGTGTTTGCTCACAAAAAAATAGCATGGCACCTTTAAGGATATTATAAAGGACATAGATGTTCACTTAATAGTTTCTAATGACCGACAAGCTTTAAGCCATTGGTTAGACAGCATAATGATTTACCTAGATGGATTTTATTCCTTAAGATGCAATATAAACCTCAAGCAGTATACCAAGTAACAACATTCAAATGTTATCTTTTGTGAAAAATGGAAAAGTCATTAGCCATTAGTCATATAACATAATGTTATGCCTTGGTGCCATTATTAGAATGGATTACATGACCACGATAAAAGAGAATGTATTGGTGACGATGTTCATTCATCATTGTAGACACCTTATTTTGTCTGCGCCAGTTTTTGGCATCCTAGGTTTAGGTAAAAGATGATTAAATAAGAAAATAGAAATAAAAGTTTGGAATGACTATCGGGTGTCGTGTCACCAAGCACTATTAGGCGACATGGTGCTAGGCAAAAATATTTTTTTTAATAAGGTCTACAATGCCTACGGGCCATATTAAAGAAAAATATAAAAATGAGGCAACAAAAGACACTTTTCATGGTGTTACCAAGGCCATTCAAACAAATACACAAATTAATTCCCTATTATTTGTGACCAAGTTAAGGAAAATCGGGAAGCCATAAGTACGTACAAGTTATATTGGGGCAAGTATTGATACGAGGCCTTTATGGTTCAAAAAACTTGAGTTTTCACATGTAATATCAACACAAGAGGGTTTGGTATCAATACCTGGCATGTTTGTATCGATACAAACCTTGGCAGTAGCTAAAGTTGTGATTTTTGGCAAAATATATCTATACAAAAGCATGAGTATCGATGCAAGTCCATGAAGTAGCGATGCAAGCCCCAAAGTATCGAGACTGGAAACATTTTTTTGCTTTTAGTATCGATACACAACTCATTGTATCGATACTCAGGACTAAAAAATACCTTGTGTATCAATACAACACCAAGGCATTTTTTCCTAGTTTAAGCCACTTTTTAGCCTTTGAGAACCCAATTTAAACATATTTTTGCACCAAGAAACTATTATAAAAATTGTAAACCTTAACTATGGGTTCATTAACGGATTCTAACAAATTTTTCAAGTCCAAACAATCAATGACAAAGGTCACTTTCATAAGATATATTGGTGTAAAAGGGTGTGGTAGGCATATCTCTAGTTGTAGGCTGTCATAACCTTTCTGCCTCCTTGCTCAGCATGGCAGAACCAATAAGAAGAAAGTCAACTGAGCATGGCAGCTAGAGATGTCCCTTAATGCAGAAAGGAAAAATCAAAAGTGCCCTTTGCATTGTCTTCTAAAAAGAGGGGTTAAGCATTGAATCAAAAAAACACTACTAGCAATCTAAAAAAAACTTTTAGCTCTCAAAAAAGCTCTCCAGCAAATCCAGAAGACTTTTCATCTATTCCCATAAATCTCCTAGCAACTCTAGCTCCAAAAGTTCACTAAAAACACTATTTCATTACCTTTCACCCTCAACCAACCTTCATTCCTATAGCTCTCTAATTCCCATAGCACATCAAAACCATCGCTAGAACACTTTCAAAAACTCAATCTTTCACACTTTCATCCTCAAAACACCTTATCAGTAACTCTATTACCAGAAAGCTTTTTCCTTTCACCTTTTTCTTACTAAACAATAGAAAAAAGAGGGAAGGAACTAAGCTTAAAGTTATTGCTTTAAATAAGAAAAAAACTTAAAGCCTTTGCTAGTATACTTTTACCTAGTTCTATGTATTTTCTTTTTTGATCATTCATTTCATTTTAGTGAGCCCTACATGCTGCCACAACCCTTCTAATACTCTTATGCATCTTTGTTGCCTTGGTTGTGTTAGTCCTAGGATCTTGATGACCCTCTTGACACATTGATGTTGTTGGATATATAAACTCACCATACTTCATTTTCATCATCATACATGCTCTATTCATGCATCTTTTGCCATGATCCTTCCACATTCCCATATCCATTCCATATTTAAATGGTCACCTTAACATGCTTTAGGTGTGTTCATATATTTTCTTGTGTTTTAAGGAGTCTCACGAAATAAAAATGTTCTCTTGACAACTACAACATCCATTCCTTTGTCTAAACATGTTTCTATCATCTCCATGCACCCCATTTGCCATCTTCTTGCATTAACGTCTCCCATTTCCATGTCAAAATGCCATCTTTGTATGTTCGCATGTCTAATCCATGCTTATCTTTGTATGTGCTGTAATTTGTTCATGATACCTCCATTAAAATGCATGCTTGTTTCTTAAAAACTAATTTTTAGAAAAAATTCCCAAGTTAAGTTCATGTTACCTTCAATAGATGAAGAGTAACATGGACTTAATGTTTTCATCAAATTGGTATCCCAATCTTAGGGGCAAATCAACATTTCAGCTCTGGATTCATGGTAAAATAAGTTCATTTTTCCAAAAAAAAGGAAATCCCTTTTAATATTAGTCCTTGATCTTGAGTCTCGTGTTCCTTTTGGTGACACGGTCAATGGGTTGTTCCATCATCACAAACTACTTTGGCATTATGGAATGAATTTGTGAAGCCCATGTTACTTTTTGTCACGAACGTTCAGACATCCTAGGCCTAAGTCTATCTTCGAAAAAATCATAATATCGAATAATCCCATTGTTTTAGCTTTGGTAGCACTGTAGTTTGAACTTGAAAAATCATTTTCAAACTACAATATGTTTTCTTTGGTTTTATTAAGATTTTTCCTTTAAAGCATGTCGAATTACATTTCCAACGATGCCTTATTCGCCTTCAGATCATCCTGGACAAGGGAGTTATGATTTTTCAAACCTTTCTTGTCCAAAACCCCTAGAACCAACATGTAGCATTCTGTTTGGCTCATTACAGCCCACCAGATGATTTTTACAATATTTCTGAATATTTTTCCCAAAAAGTTCACAAAATTCCCTTTCTGAAAAGGTATTATCTATGATCTAATGATCAAGGATAAGCTTAGAATGATATTTCAAAATCCAACATCCTTTTTTAATTGCGCATGTTGCTAGTGTTGAGATGAACCTAAATTCAAAAATTAATCCCGCTTAGAAAGTGATTTTCTAGAATTTTTGAAATATTTTTATATTAAACGTTGTTGAGTTATCTTTCCAATAGTACCTCATTTACCCCCGAAGCTTTCAGATATACCCAAAAAAATGTGAGAATGAAGGGGGCATGGTGTTTCCCCTCTTTTCAACCTAATTTTTGAATCTCTTTTTATCGATACGTTTGGATGTTTCAAAATGTGTTTGATTGATTCCCCCACAACATCAACCCCTTTTGACTCAGATCAAAATTAAAATACAAAAAATTGGATTTCATATTAAAATTTTTGCTAGTAGACATACTCTAACTCTATTATTCCAAAAAGGATACTCTACCATTTTTTTTTCATTAAAAATTTAAATTTTCACTTTAATCTTAACTATTTTCATAACTCTATTTTAGGGGATACTCCAATCCTACCTCACTAAAAGGATACTCCAACTCTGCTTTTACCTCAAAAATTTTAAATTTTCTCTTTTTTAGATGCCTCAAAACTGTTTTGATAGAAATCACTTTATTTCTTAAATTATCACCGAATCCAATCTGGTATCTGAAATTGCCATTTTGGTTATTTTTCAATAATCAAAGGCAATTATAAGATAAATTTTGATTGTCCCTTCTTTTTTACATTTTTTTGTTTGTGATTGCTTGTTTATGACATTATTATATTTCTCATTTTTTGCCTTACTAACTTGTTTCCTTTTGTAGTGATTATTGTGCATCTAGATTTAAAATTTGTTTTCAATAAAATTTACAAGGTGATGTTTCATGTTGGTACCTTTCTAGTGCCTTGTACAAAAACATTCAATTTTTTTAAAATCCAATTTGGACATCATTTTCACAAAAATCCCTATGTTCCTCACATCTCCGAGGCACATAGGTGATCTCATTTTTTTTAAAAAAGCCCAGATTTCCATTTTTTGAAACTTCATGCATTAAAGAGAATTATATCTAAATAAAGACTAGATAGAACCAATTTAACCGAGACCAAAGTAAGACATAGTAGGTACTGATTTTGGGCGTCGTAGGGATGCTAGTCCTTCCCTATGCTAACCAACTACCGAGCCCAACTAATGAATCTCTAGACTTCATTGACCTTGAAATCAGTGTTTTGAGTTTCATAGCTTATAATACTGTTTTTAATAGGTGCCCGATCTTGCCTAGCCTGAAATGATCGGTGGGGATTCCAAGTTTATGGCCACTTCGTGGTGGCCATCTGGGCCTAGTTGGATGAGCAACTCATCGACTATCCCTACCCTTTCATATTATCGTGCCTAATCCAAATCCTAATCAAGGGATAGCTCAAAGGCTCAACCACAACCAACCATCATTTATTTTAAGTCCAGTGCACTATGCCCTTCAGATTATCCAAAGTTTTAAAGGCCGAGTATGTGGTGATGATCATCATCTATACAACAAAAAATGATAAAGTGGAGTAATAGGTAAAAAAATGTTTCCCTAAGTGTTTCATTCTTCAAGTCAATCTAGGAGCATTTTAATATAGCCTGATATGGTTTTGCCTCTTATGGCTAGCTATATGGGGTTAAGTTGACTCTAATAGGTTCCTAAATCTCTCCCCTATTTCTAAAGACAATCAAGGCCCCCTAATCCTAGGCACATCGTAGGCTTGGTGAAACTAGTTTAATTGGGTGGATGTATTTTACTATGCCCATATGGGTAAAAGAATACCACGGGAGTATAGGTCCTTTGCATTTCAGAAGATATTGCTAGCCCAGTGGTCAAAAAGAGATACATGAAAGATAATTAGGTAATTTCCACCTAGGGAAGGTGCTATTCTTTTTCCAAGAAATGTATGACCGAAAGTTTAATGCATATGTGAATGTCCGATGTTTGTCGAGGAAACAATCAAATCTTTTCATTCTACTCCTTATTACCATTATAATAGAACTGTCATATCATTTTTTGCAAAGATAAGAACTTATTAATCATGAGAAACACAAAAACAAAAAGAGTGATGGTAAACAAATTTCATGTATGAAGAAGACAGAGAAAGGGGATTACAAATAAATAATGAATAAAATCAAGAGAAATCAAGAATCTGATAAAATTTAGCTAGTTGCAAGCTTGACTCTCTAAATAAAGTCACTAGTGGACCAAGTTGTCACGACATGCCCCTCACATGACATGCCATGACTTAAAAATGAAGAGAGAAAGTAAAAGGCAAGGGGCTTGCCTTCTGGTCATCCTGTATTTGAGATTTGAATAAGCAGTAATAGAGTGAAGGTCGAGGGGAGAACCATAAGATGAATCGCTCGTCCAACTGGTTTTACGTGGCCATTATGAAATGGCTAAAACTTGGAGTCACCACCAATCTTTTTAGGCTAGGTATGATCGAACACCTATTAAAATGGACGTTAAGCTACGAAACTCAAAATATTGATTTTACAAACTAGATAAACCAGAGTCCATTTCAACAGGATTCGAAAGTCGATAACACATGTGAAAGGATTAGCACTCTATGGCTCCCGAAATTGCTACCATCTAGCTCTAAATTATGAAAGCCTTGATTTTCCTTTGTTTTTTAATGTGATTATTATTGTGTGTAATCCCTTTCTTATAAAAGCAAATTTTCAAATATTAAATTTGGGTTTTTATGATGCTTATATTTCTTTATGCAACCCAAGAAGAAGAAGAAACCTGGAGGTTCAATAAAATGATCTCCAGATTGATTTAGGAGACGACACTCTATGCTAAACATTATAGGTATATTGAAATAGATATTGGTTTAGTTTTATGAAATTCAAGTTTACAATCATGAATGCAAAATCATCATGAAAAAAGGAAATGTGTTAATAAAGCATAAAAGAAAATAATAAAAGTTGTATTCAAGATGAATACATGAACATTTAGAAAATGAGAGACGGTCAGGATGTATCTCATAATTGACTATGGATATTGAGGAATTACCGAATTGACAATTTTGAGATGTGTTTGGATTCAATGGTCATCTTAGGCATGAAAGATTTGATAAAAGGTCTAGAGAAGTTGAGGAAAGAGGAAACTTAGATTTTTTTATGTATTTTTGAAAAGTGGAGTTAGAGTATCCTCTCGGAGAAAATGGGGTTGGAGAATCCCCTTATAAAAGTGAGGTTAGAGTATTGCCTCAGAAAAAAGAGTGAGAGCTTCCCTTTAAAAAGAAAAATTTTGAGTATTTTTTAAAATCAAAATTTGATATATTTTAAGAAAACATAGATCTTGGAATTGAAACACAATAATTTAAGTATGAGATGAAATTAATATTTACGAGTGTTTGGAGTCTTGATTGGAGCCTAATGGCATTTCTCTCATGACATGAATTTTTATAAGGAAAATTGTTGAATACATTTTGAGTCATTTGAATAAAGCATGTAGACACCTTATTTTGTCCGGGCTAATTTTTAGCAATCTGGGACACGGACATGAGAGGGGGCAATGGTCGTTGCCTGACAAAAAAGTATTTTGAGGAGGTTAAGAAGGCCTATGGATCATATAAAAGGTAAATACAAAGATGCGGCATCAAAAGAAGTAGTTCAAGGTGTCTAGGGATAAAAGATATGAGAAAATTCACAAATTTCCTTCAATGTCAATACAATGCTCCAACATGCCAAAAATTTGAAATGTCCCTATTTGTATCGATACAAAATGTAAATGTATCGATACATGAGCTTTCATGCCAAGACCAAAACATGCATTCTGTAAAGATATGATCGATACACATTAACATGTATCGATACAATTGTTCATAGTACCGATACAATGATTCAAAGTATCGATACAATGATCATTGTATTGATACACTCAAGGTTTTTGGACCAAATGTATCAATACATTCTGTGATGTATCGATACATACAAGCCATTTTCCATGGTCTGTGCATTTTTGACTCGTCCACTATTGATCAAAAACTCAATTTTAACTCGTTTCTTTACATCAGAAAAGATCAAAGCCCATATTAGATTATGAATTTGGACTTTTAAACTAATCAAAACAATTTTTTGAAGTCTAAATTAGATCGAAAAGGCCAATATCACATGATCATCCTACTTCTTCCTAGTTTGTTAACCAAGATCACCATTAGCCATCCTATTTGTTGGAAAATCATTTTACCATTTAAACCAGCCACCCTGTGTCCATCACATTAGCAGCAAATTGCTCCCTACAGCCACTCTATAGCCACCAAGCTAACATCACTTTGTCCCCATTGAGAAATGACAAAAAACACCTCAAAATTGGCTCCAAAATGTTGGTATATTAGGCTACTTATATCTCAACTGAGGGAATTTTAGAGGGAAATTCAAGCCATCTTTACTGCTCCACCTTGCTTATTAACAAGAAGAAAAAAAGGAAAATTCAAGCCATCTTTACTGCCCCAACTATTTTGCCAGAAATTGAAGTTATGTTGGTATAACTTCTTACTTTATCACTTTTATTTTTTGTTTTTCAGCATCTTCATCATTTTAGTGAGCTCTCTATGTTTCCATCACCCTCTTAGGATTATCATTCATTATTACGGCTTTTGGTTATGGTAGTTTAGGATCTAGATGCCTTAATGCCCCTTCGATGTGCAAAATGCCTCATTTTATCCTCATTATTTTGATAGCTCTTGCTCATGCATTTTATGCCATATCCATGCATCTTGTTATCATTAATCTATGTATGAATCATTAGCCTAACATGTTTCAAGCACATTTATACATTAGCTTGTATGAATCATTGTCATTTATAGCATCCTTAACATTTTCTTGTTAAAATGGATAACACTTTCTTTGTCTAGACCATTGGTAAAGTTAGCATCCCCATTCATGTTATGTGCCATCCCCTTGCATGTTTGTGTCTTCGCCCTGTCAAAATAGATGTTTGATGGCTATCAAAAACTTGATTTTCGAAGCCTCTCCAAGCCAAACATGTTAACCTCAACTAATGAGGATTAGCATGGACTTAGCATTTTCCTTAAGGTTAGCAAAAAAATGTTGGGGAAAATTAAGTTTTCGAAAATCCTGAATCTTGATTGGACGAGCTTAAAACTTTGATTTTCCAATGAAAATGGCCTTGCACTTGTTCCTAAAAGGTTTGTGCCTTGTTTTTAAGTTAAAACCTTGAGTAATATGGTCAATGGACTATTTCATTTGTCCCAAAATACTTTGGGGCTGTGCAAATGAGTTCGTAACACTCATGCTGCTCTTTCTCTTTAGTCATGGATATTCGAATGTCAATGACCAGAGTTTGGACCCAAAAACACAATGAAAAATAAAAAATATACTCTGCTTTACTTTGTCCCCTATCATCACTATTGTAAATTGAAAAATCACTTTAAAACCTCAGACAATTTTTTATGAATTTTATAATATTTTTCTCCAAAAGTGTCTCAAAATATCTTTAAAACGAGGTCTTATTCACCCCTGGATCAGTCCACATGAAAAAATTATGAGATTTTAAACCTAGACTATCTAGAATCCCTAGAGTTAAAAAAATGCATTATGGTTGGGCCCTTTAGCCCTACTAAACAATTTTTCCAAATCTGTCCAACTTTTTTCCTAAAATGTTCGTGAAATTCCTTTTTTCGAAAGGTATCATTTGCAATTTTTCAATACCAAACAAGTCCGAGGTAATTTTTTAAATTTTGACATAACTTGTCCCTTGTATGCTCTGCTAGCAGCGAAATCAATCTAAACTTGAAAATTTATTCCCGAAAATTGACTTTTTGGGATATTAGGAAATATTTTTAGATTAACCGTCATCAAGTTACCTTTCTAACTGTATCTTGTCCACACCCTAAAGCCTTCAAACCAATTTAGAATAAATTCAAAAAGTGGGATCCTGTGATGTTGTCCCCTGTTCTCGATCATGGTCAAAATTAAGTTATTTCCTCGAATTTTGTCTTGAGATATTCGAATGTCTTTGTATCATCCCGATCAGACTCGAGAATAGGCTTTGACCTCTAACAAGCTCATATCAAGGCACAAAAATATTTTACATCTTCCTCATCCTCATTCATAACAACTTCTTTTGCTAAAAATCATCCAAATGCTTACTCATGTTCTAAATCATAAAGTTTTGTCAACTTAATTTTTCTAACTCGACTTTTGTAAAGAGAGTCAGACATGTCACTTTTAGGGATACTCCAACCCTAACCTTCCAAGGGATACTCCAATCTCACTTTTTAGAATTGACAAGATTTAAAAATCTTCCTTTGTCAAAAATTATTTGCCATCCACGGGGATACTCTAACCCCATCTTTCCAAGGGGATACTCTAACCCTGTCTTTCAACTACAATGAAAATTTTTCTCCTTCTAGACTTCCATGAATGTATCAAACAAACCTTATTTAATCAAGAAACCCATATGCATCTTGAAAATTATCGATTCGATTTTTCTCAGATAATCGTTGCCAACTACGAAATAAATTCCAATGGTCTATTCCTTTTCTTTATCATTGCATTGGATGATCCATGTTATGTTACTTCATTTGTTACCTTACTAATGTGATTTCTTTCTGATGATTATTTACAATCATGTTTTCAAATCATTTCAAATAAAATTAAAGCTAATGTTCTGTGTGGGTATCTCTCTAGTGCCCACAGTGGAACATTCCATTTTCAAAGTAAAATCTAGAGGTCATTTTTATTGAAAATCTCTATATTCTCTATCTCTCCGGGGCATGTATGAGATAAAATCTTTTCATCAAAACTTGGATTTCTATATCTATATGATTCATACATTAAAAAAGGGTTATGTTGAAATAGTGATAAGGTAAGATCGAAAGAATCAAAATCAAGATAAGACATAGCTAGTAAGGTATCGATTTCGCGCGTAGCAAAGAAGTTTATACCTCATCGTGCGTAATCAACTCCCAAACCCAAACGGTGAATCTTTGCACTATGTAAACCACGGGATCGATGTTTTGAGTTTTGTAACTCAAAACATAGGTTTCAATAGGTATCCGATCAAGCCTAGCCCAAAATAATTAGTGGCAACTTCATGCGTTGGCCATTACGTGATAGTGATCCAAAGCCAATAAGATGAGCGATTTATCTTATGGTCCCCTTAACTATATCATAAGTCGAGAATCCATACATTCTCGTTCTCAACACATTGCGAAAGAAAAATCTCAGTCAAGAAGACATTTATAAGTTAGAAAAATATTTGAAGTCGTACACACCTATAGATCTGCGAGGATCCACTCCAGGGTACATCATGACAAACCAAAGAAATGATTTGGGAAAATCCTAATGACTTTTATCAAGTTCAACAAAAATAAGGGTCAACATCACATTGTCCACCTTTTTGAATTTATTAGGGTTTGGTTTTGAAGGTTTCTAGTGGCGAACAAAATGCCATTAGAAAGGCAACTCGATAAGGATTAATGTAAAAATATCCTAAAAATCTTATAAAACTACTTTCCAAGCGGAATTAATTTTTGAAACTGGGTCTGAGTCAAGATTGGCAACCAACGATGCGTAAAGAGAATAGAAAACTTTGAAAATTTGCCCCAAAGTCGTTTAGAAATCATAAACAATACATTTTTGGAAAGGGAATTTTATGAACTTTCTAGGAAAAATATTTAAAAAGTTAAGGAAAGTCATCTAATAGGTTGAAATTGCCCAAACAGCATATGAATCATTGATTCTAGTTGTTACAGAGAGCAAAAGTATGAAAAACCATAACTTCTACATGGGAAACAATCCAAAGGCAAAAAAGATGTCTCAAAAAGGTAATTCAAAGCCCTTTCAAGGAAAAATATTAAAAAATTCTAGATAAATCATTTAGAGTTTGAAAATAATTTTTCAAATAAGGATCACTGTGCTGCCAATACCAAAACAAGGGTTTTCTTCAAGTTTAAGGCTTTTACACATTCGATCAATGAGGTCCATGGTAGTGGAGTAACGGACTAATCCAACTCTCGAAGAGTAGGCTATCAAACTGCCCATTATCTATGCCATTAGTCATGATGAAAGGCTCGAAATAAGACTTATGTAATACTTGAAAATGTTTTTGGTTCTTATAAGGGTTAAAAACAGAATTTTTTTGGACATGATTTCAAACATTTGTGCTTGATATATCCTAAAGATTGGAGAACCAATTTATTGAAAACATTAAATCCATGCTAATCCCCATTGATTGAAGGTAGGATGGACCTAGCTTGGGGTCTTCTTTGAAAATAGCATCATAGAAGCATTTTAACAAACATATGATGAATTAAACTAAGTAAAAACATCAAACATAAGGAACCATTCAATACAGCAAGTTATCCATGCATTTTAAAAAAAGGAATCATGGTGAAAATGCATTCAATGACATGGTAAAGATTAAAACATAATAGAATGAATATCTACACATGAAATAAGCATTTTGAAATGAAGAAAAATGGAAAAATGCATGAGTAGGGCTATTTTAATGTCCAAATCATATGTGGCATTTTGTTTCATCTAAACAACATCAAGGCACTAAGAAAGTCATCAAAATCATAAGACTACCACAAACAAAGCCACAAAAATACATGGAAGCCTTAATAAGGTCATGGAAACATGGAGGTTCACTAATGAGATGATTAAGAAAAATAGCAAATGAGATGAAGAAAAGATGGAAAATATACCCCAACGAAGAGTTTAATTCCTAGATCCTTGCTTGAGCAACAACCAAGCATTGTAAAGCTCACTTTGTTCCCCTATTTGCTATGGATTAGCAAAAAAGGAGTCAAAATAAGGAGCTTTTGGTAATGGTGTCTATGAAGGATGGTTTTGAGTGTAGAGATGAGGGAAATGAGAGGTTTTGGAATGGTGGAAAGGAAATAACAAGAATGAAGTATTTGGGAGAGCTCCAAGGTTTTTGGTGGCTCAGGTTAATACGTACAACATGACCTAGCAAAAGGGTTGCATAGGACTTTTGGCATTTACAGCAAGAAGACTCATTGTACCAATGCAAAACCTTTCAATATTTGATTGGTTAATCTTGATTCTTGCAACCAGAGAAAACCTTGCATTAGCTAATTAAATAAGTAATCTCAATTTTATCCTTCACCAAATCAGATTTTCTCATGAAATACCCTTACACCAAGCTTAATAGACCTTTCCAAAATGTGTTAATCCAATGTTTAAAGCCCAAAAATTAAATCCACATGATTTGTATGAATTTATATCTAATATTAGATGATTTTTTAGAATAATATCATGACAGAATTCATGTTTTGAAGTCATGGTAACAAGGGAGAAAAATATCTCGAATTAGGCCAAAAATAGCCTTCTGTATTGATACATTGAGGCAAAAAAGCCCAGAATGTAACGATACTTTGAATCTGGTATTAATACAAAGCATGGTGCATCGATACCAAATTTATTATATCAATATATGAACTCCTGTACCGATACTTGTTAGCCAAAAATTACGATTTAGCCATGAAATAACTATGTATCAATACAAACACCCTTGGTATCAATACCTCTCTTTCAAGTATCGATACACACTTTGGTATCAATACAACTAGTAAGATTTTGGACTTTGAATGACATGAAGCCTTGCGTTGATACCTCACACCTATGTATCGAGACATATACACAAAAATATAGATTTTCCTTACTATTGACTCTTCAAACCTTTTACCTCAATCAAGGATGGTGGAAAATTGACCTATGCTTCTCTAAGTGACCTCGATGGTGCCTTAGATGGTGACTTCTAATGTCTTAAATGTTGGCCCCTACAAAATGGGGTGTCTACATTAATAATTATGGCTATTAGTCCAACCTTTTAATTTACATGTTAGATAATTTTAATTCATTAATTGAATTTTCTAGCCTAAATAAAATAATTTTTACTTCAGGTACGTAATATTAAATAATTAATTAAAAATTATCAAATAAATATTTAATTTTCCAAATAAAGTTATTTGGCTTTGTTTATAATATCCCTAAATCCATGTCTACAAATAAACTTTTCTTGATAAGACATTTCTATCTTTATTGCCATATTAAGGCACCTCTAATTAGATTTCATATATCTAATTTATATCTTAAATTATTCTTAATTGAACTAATTCAATTATGTGCTCTTAATTATACCTTTTATTTAATTAAGTTATAGTTAATTAAATGTTGGTTTTAATCCAATAGAGCATCTTATTTGGTGTAACCCACTTGGCTTCCAACATAATGGCAATAAATATAATTACCCAATTAAGTGTATTTATAATTATAGACCAAGATTATCCTTTTGCAAGGCATCATGGCCACTCGATATGTAAAAAGAATCAATATTATCTCTTAGAAAACCTTTCAGTAACAGCCTCTTATTGTACTTCATTCCTTTCACCAGATATCTTGAAAAGACCATAAGCATGGTGTAGTGTTTACTCATGTATCAATTTCTGTAGTTTTCGGTGAACCTCATGAATTTAGAGAAATAATTTGTCCTAAATTCATCATGCATTGGCCAACAACTTTGTCATGTTAACCAAAACCAATAACAAATGAGATATGTCTGCAATGTCACTTGGAATGGTGAATCTTTTCTGGATCACTTATCTACCTTTGTATGGTTTATGCCATACCCAAAAACACCCTACCATAAACATCTATCTATTGTGAACTTGTTCGTGATAGAATCAAAGCATAACACTCTCCATATAAGATGACCTGGTATCACAAGTCTAAGGAGTAATAGATATAAAGAGATTAGATCCAGATGTAGTGGTTCATAAACTTCCCCTGAAACCAGAATGCAAGCCAACGCAGCAAAAGTTGAAAAGAATGAAATAAAAGATGCTTTTGAAGATAGGAGGAAATAAAAAAATAATTTAAGGCGAGCTTCTTAGGAGTGGAAAAATACCAAAAGTGGGTGGCTAATATTGCCTTGATCCTTAAGAAAGATAGGAAGCTTAGGACGTGTTTACTAAGATTTGAATCAAGCAAATCCAAAGTATATTTTTTCTCTTTCTCATATTGACACTCTAGTCAATGATATGGCAAAGAACTATCTATTTTCTTTCGCAGACAGGTTCTTAATGTACAACTAAATTAAAATGGCACTAGAAGACATGAAAAAAACTAAATTCATCATAACGTGGGACACCTTTTACTATAAGGTGATGCCATTTGGGTTAATGAATGCTGCGGCAACCTAGCAAAAAGCAATGGTCATTTTATTCAACGAATGATGCATAAAGAAATCAAAGTATACAAGAATGATATGATTGCTATATCATTGAGAGAAGAAGAGCATGTCATGAATTTATGAAAGCTATTCAAAAGGTTAAGGAAGTACAAGTTGAAGCTTAACTCGACAAAATGGGCCTTTAAAGTGAGATTAAGGAAGTTATTAATGTTTGTTGTAGTGAAAAAGAAGATTGAGGTTGACCCCGACAAAATCAAAGCCATTCAAAAGTTGCCACCTTAACATACACAAAAAAAAGTGAGAAGTTGATTGAATTACATTGCTCGTTTCATTTCTTAGTTTATAAACAAATGTGATCCAAATTTTAAGCTTCTTTTGAAAACATAATCTGGGGGATTGGGATGAGAATTGTTAAAAGGGTTTTGAAAAGGTGTAGCATTATTTGTCAAACTCACTAGTTTTGGTACCACTAGTTCCAAAACACCTACTTATCTTGTACCTTACCATGTTTAACAAATCCATGGGATGCATCTTGGGGTAGCATGATGAAACCAGAAAGAGAGATGTCTATCTATTACCTTAGTAAAAAGTTCACAGACTACAAGGTGAATTACTCCTAAGTACAAAAGATATGGTGCATAATGGCATGGACTACATAAAGACTTAGATAGTATAAACAATATCACACTAGCTGGTTGTCGCAACATGGCTGGGACATGAATCCCAACCTGCTAGACCTAAAGGCGAGTGAATCCCTTATTTCTTTACATTTATTATTTTTATTATTTAGTTACTAAGTCATCAAGATAATCGTTCACTTGACTTAACCTTAAATAGTCATTATGAAACGACCATTTGTCTTGGAGTTGCCACTAATCTATTTCGACTAGGTGAGAATGGTCAGTTATCAGACTTCATATTTTGAGGGTTACTCAAACTAACTCTGAGGTCCATGTTAATACTAGAGATCACATGAAAAGGTTTTAAAGTTGATTACAATCACGAGTAAGAATCAATCCTTCTTATGATGCCCAAAATTTGGAATCTTTTAATTACATTTTGATATCCAATATTTCATTATAATTCCCATATTTCAAAAGCTCCTCAGCTAAATTTATTATTTCGCTTGAGAAAACCAGGTTTTTAAATATTTTTCAAAATAAAAATGTCATACCTCGTTGGATGAAACAAGAGGAATACAAAGTTTTGTTTTATGAAACTCAAAAATTCTCGATTTTTACTCATTTTGAAAAAAATTGTCTTTTTGTTAAAATAATCCATGAAACCCCTTCCATATACTGAGATACATCCATAAACTATCATAACTCGAAGACATTGCCTTTTTTAAAAATTCTAGTTTTATTAAAAACAATAAAAATATGCCCTAATATCTAGCCTTGACGCAAAGTAAAAAACTAAACATAAAGAGCCGAACTTGTTCAAAGAGACCCAAATGTCTCTTAAATTGCACCTGACATAAAAGTATTTAAGTGACCCTAAAAGGCTCAATTCTAAAATAAATTACTAAAATACCCTTCAAAGTATAAAAGTATCTCGATCATCTTCAAGGACTCGATAATATTTTCAAATGACCAACCCATCCCTAAAACGCACCTTTGAGATGAAAGTTTCCTAGTGACTCTAAAAGACTTGATTCTAAGATAAGTTTATAAAATGCCCTTAAGTTATACCTTCGACATAAAATTATCCCAATAACCTCAAGGACTTGATAATGATATAGAATGACAAAATATACCCTAAATAGGTAACTTAGATGGCAAATATGACCTAAAAAGCCAAAATTACTAATAGGTCCCTAAATTTCTCAAAATTACACTTAGGCTTTAAAATGGTTGAAAATAATAAAAATGTTCCTAAGGTATCCTAAATATTCTAAATGAATGATTTGTAAGGGAAATAACCTAAACAGCCCTAGAACATAAGACTTTGCTAAATGAACTCTAAACCTCCTAAACTTGCAAAATTTTCCCTAAATGATTTAAAATGCACAAAATGGTCCTTAAATGAAATTAAAATGAATAGAAGACATTTCTAACGTACCACATAGCATTTAAGCAAGCACCTTAGGCCTAGAAACAATATTTTTCAATTTTACAATTAGGCCCCTTATACTTTCTAGAATTATAAAATGACCTTTCAAAGGCTAGAAATGTAAGAAATGCACTTAATCATGTTAAAAATGCATAACAAACACCCCTAGAGGACCTATTAATATTTATCCAAACACCTTAGGCCTGGACACAAATTTTAGAATTAAGCACTTATACTTTCTAAAATTATAAAAGTCCCTAAAAGATCAAAACTTCAACAAATAACCCCCACAAGGTTCAACCAAGGCTTAGAAGTACCTTTCCAAAGCCTTAAAAATTTTTGAAAAATTATTTTCTAGACCTTACAACTTCCAACTATTGTAAATGCCTTCTAATGGTGTTAAAGCAAAAAGAAAAAAAAATTACCAAAACCCCTTCACTCATAGTTAATCATAACCAAAAATACCCAAGAAAAATTTTCCCTTCAAAAATCCTGCATATAGCAAAACAAAAACATATCCTAGCTATTACCAAGCTCAAACCATTACAAATATGCATAAAATCATGAAATATGAACAAATGAGCTTGGTTTATGAGAAATCTAAATGAAAATACCAAGGAAAATAGAATAAAAATAACATGAACTTATTTGTATGCTAAGATAAATTATACTTTCACAAAAATATGTTTTCTTGACCACAATCAAGCCACTATAAAAAATAAAAACAAACAATCCAAGAGATTAAAATAGTTCATCACTTTCATACTTGGCCTTTAAACATGGATTACTAATCCATGAGAACAAGTGATCAATAGGCTCATAAAAAGGAAAAAAAAAAAAGAAGACGATAAACAGAATAAAAATATCTCTAAATAAACTACCTTATAAAGCTTAAAGAACTCGAGAAAATGTTTGAGAACACTTTAAAAAATAATTTTTTGCTAGAGAATCATTAAAGGAGCAAATGAAGAAATCCTTCCCTATAAATAGGGGAAAATTTGGTCAAAGGGGATTTAAAACTCCTTTGGCTAAAATTCATAAGAAAATTTTTTATTTTTTTCTTTTTTTTTGTTGCCATTTTAGGTGAAGTTAGTTAATGCTTTGCCATTTTTTTTTTTTTACTTTTTGTCATAATTTATCATGCATTTGTCAAACAAATTGTAAGCTAATCCCATAAGATCCATGATGGCCATGTACTACTATTTGCCTAACTTAATGGCTTAGTTAGTATGAAACTAAATTAATTGGAGAAGGATTTATTTCCAACCAAAATGATTTTCTTGCAACTAAATTAGTAGATTCTAAAAATAAAATAAATTCTGTACAAATAAAATTAAATTATAAATTTACATGCACAAAAAAAATCTTAGAAGTAAAACAATGAATAAAACCAAGGTGCAAAAAATCTAATTGGAAATTCAATGAAAAAAATTAAATTGGGTGATTAAATTGTAACAAATACATGTTGAATTGAAATTCATGTACTCATGAAATGAAATAAATTGCACATGATAAATCTAATTAAGATTTTAATCAAGTGGGAAATCCAATTAAAAATCCATAGAGAAATTTTGAACCAAAATAAATGATGTTTAAAAATTCATCAAAGAAAGGGAAAAAAAGGTTCTGGGCTTTGGAAAATTAAAATGGCCTTGATGGACTTGTTGGAAAATTAGAATAAGCTTAATGGGCTTATTGAAAAATTAAAATGAGCATGGTGGCTCGTTGGAGAATTAAAATGGGCTTTGATGGATTTGTTGGAAGATACATGAGCTTTAAAGTCCGTTAGAAGGAAAATCCTATTGGCTCATTCAAAATAAAATGGATAAAAAAATATTTGAGTTAAGAAAGTACAAAATTTTCACGAAAAATCCCAAATGAAGGCAATTAATTAAAAAGATCTGTCATGTGAAAATTTGGAATAAATATGTCCAAAACAAGAAAAAAAATCTAATCGCTAAGGCCTCATATTATGAACTATTATTAGAGCATGGAAACTCAAATTTAAACAACAAAGATGTTGACTTTCTTTTTGGTGATTTCAAAACTATTCCTACATCATTTTCTTCCTTGGCTGTGGATGATTCATAAAAGTATAAGGTCCCTTACTACATGAAAGAAAATCCCACAATGCCCTCACTTTTGGCTCACAAACATTGGTTGAACACACTTCATATAAAGGAACTCAGCAAAAAGACTAACAAGAAACTTGGCACACACTTTTCAAACACTCAAGAAACACATTAATCATTATTACATTGAAAACACTCTCCCATTCCCATAGCTCCCTTCTTTTATAAAGTAAGGAAAATCCTATGATGGCCTCACTTTTGGCTCACAAACATTGGTTGAACACACTCCATATAAAGGAACTCAGCAAAAAGACTAACAACAAACTTGGCACACACTTTTCAAATGCTCAATAAACACATTAATCATTATTACATTGAAAACACTCTCCCATTCCCATAGCTCCCTTCTTTCTTTAGAAAAACCTCCAACAACCCCTCATTTCCTTCCTTTCACCTTCTAAAACTCCATCCCATTATGACCATAACCAAAAGCTTTTTTTTTCATCCTTTTCTTGCTAACCAGTAGCAAAAAGAGGGAAAACACTAAGCATAGAGTTGCTAGTAGAAGTGAAAGTTCAAAGCTTTTTGCTATTCTTTACCTTGCTCCATTTATTTTCTATTTTTAACATTTGCATCTTTTTACTGAGCCATTCATGTTGCCATAATCATCCTAGAACTCTTATGCATTGTTGTGGCCTTGGTTGTGGTAGTTTTAGGACCTTGATGATATTTTTTATGATGCTTTCAAGTTACTTGAGTAACCAAACATGCTTCTCTTCATTTTTGCCATCAAATAGCCCTTTTTCACGCATTTTTGATATACTACATTCATCTTCACATGCTCAACTCATACATGAATGCTCATCCCATTATACTCTATGTATATTCCTGCATTTTTTTATAGTTCGATACCTCTTATAAAATAAAAATGTTGTTTTGAAAATTCCAGCGTATTTTCTTTTGGTTAAACATGTTCATATCATCACATGGCATGATTCTAGATGTTATTTTTTAGGTTATTTTCATGCATGTTATTTGTCATCACTTTGCATTTTAGTCATCTCTTTCATGTTAAAATGTCATCTTTGTTTGTTTAAATGTGTTGTCCATCTTTATGTATGTTATATCTTGTTCATAATATTTTCGCTAAAAATGCTTGCTCATTTGTTGTAAAAATCTTATTTCTAACCAAAACCCCAAGTTAGGTGTATCCCACCTCTAATGATAGAAACTAACATGGATTTAATGTTTTCACTAAATTAGTCCTCCAATCTAGGGATAAATCAAGCTTTAATCTAAGGATAAATCGAGCTTTTTAGGTCTGGATTCATGGTTAAATGAGCACAAAAATATTGTTTTTCAAAAGAAAATAACATTTTTATTTGTTAAAAATGTTAGGCCTTGATCTTAAGTTTAACACCTTCGTTTAGGGCATGGTCAACAAGTTATTTCATCATCCCAAACTACTATGAGATTGTGGGATGAACTTGTCATGCCCATGTCACCCTTTTCTCTGTGTCATGGATGTTTAGATATTCATGGCTTGAATTTGATCCCAAAAAACCTAAAAAAAAAAAAACAAATTCCCTTATTTTCACTCTAGCAGTATTGTAGCCTGAGTTTGAAAAATTATTTTTGAGCCCTAAAACATTTTTTTAGAATTTCTTGATATATTTTTTTCCTTGAAAGGCATCAAATTGCCTTTTGAAAGGTACCTTGCTTGCCCTTGGATCATTCTGAATGAGGAAATTATGATTTTTTGAACTTTTGCCATCCAAACCACTAGAACCAGCAAATTGCATTCTTTTTAGGCCATTTCTGCCCACCAGATGATTTATGGCTTGAATTTGATCCCAAAAAACCTAAAAAAAAGAACAAATTCCCTTATTTTCACTCTAGCAGTATTGTAGCCTGAGTTTGAAAAATTATTTTTGAGCCCAAAAACATTTTTTTAGAATTTCTTGATATATTTTTTTCCTTGAAAGGCATCAAATTGCCTTTTGAAAGGTACCTTGCTTGCCCTTGGATCATTCTGAATGAGGAAATTATGATTTTTTGAACTTTTGCCATCCAAACCACTAGAACCAGCAAATTGCATTCTTTTTAGGCCATTTCTGCCCACCAGATGATTTTTCTGAATTTTCAA
>JBBYHO010125061.1:0-33714 GCA_038382025.1 Adansonia gregorii | reverse complement strand
TAATTTTCACTATTTATATTTTAAATATTATTAAAATAAATATTTATATTTTAATATAATATAATATAATATAATATAATATAATATTTTAATAATAAATAAAAAATTATTAATATTATTAATATAATTTATTATTTAAAAAAATATTCAATTTAACAAGTTTATTATTTAATAATAAATTTTAAATAGTATTTTTAATATTTTATTGGAATTTTTTGTATTACTAATAATAAATTCGTATAATACTTTACAAAGAATTAATAATAAATGTTTTTAATATAAAATATTAATATTTTAATAGTAGAGATATTAGTAGAGATAATATTTTAAAAATTATAGTTATATTTTAAAAATTTTAAAATATTTATATAATTAATGTTTTAATAATAAATAGGATTATTTTATGCATTTGATGTTAGTATAATAAATTAGTATTAAATGTTATTTCTAAAATATTAATATTAAAATGAATAGTTTAATGATAAATATTTTTCATATTTTTCATATTAGTATTTTAATATTTATGTCAATATTACTATTTAAAAATTGTGAAAAATAAATATTTAATAATTTTTATAATATATTAAATATTTATATGATTTATTTCTTGTAATAAATAATATATTTTAGGTATTTAATATTATTATAATATTTTATTATTAAATATTATTTGACCTTGCAATGGTGAAAGAAATCAAAATGGGATGAATTGATTTCTTAATATCTTTTCTAAATTAAAACTTTGATATATAAATTGAGAAATTGAAATAACCAAATTGGAGTTGTATGTTAGTGAACAAATAAAAAGCAATTAAAGAGTAGAGAAAAGAAAAGCAAACTCAATGATTTAGAAAGAGTATACATAATGGTTAAAATAAAACCTCCACCTTCTTTATCATTTATGGCTAAGATAAAGCCTTTTCTCTCTTTTTAAATAGCTAAGTAAAAACTTTCCCTTCTTACAAGGAGTTTTTTTGTGGGTAAACAAATAAAACCTCTAAAGGCTAAGTGTTTATAAGAATTTAGGCTTATTGAAGATAATTCTAAAGATGGAATATAAGAAATACAAGAATGGATAAGAAGAATTAATCCTATACACAATGAATACCTAGAAATATGAAATAGATGAAAAATATAACTTTAAGCTTAATCTCTTTGTTCATCATCTTGTTGGAAGTGTTGGAAAGACTTATATATAACTTTGATCATGAATATGACCGTTGGGAATGTTCGATAGAGTAATATAATCATTGGAGGCCTCAGTTGAGTGATTTTAATCCATTCCCCTTAGATTGTATCAATACATTTTGTTGTGTATTGATACATTGCCTTCATTCGTGCAAAATATGACTATTATAGCCCATTGTATCGATACATTTCAAAATGTATCGATGCACTTCAGGATGTATTTATACATGAACAATAATGTATTAATACATAAACAGTAAATTCAGGGTTTCAAGGTTATTTAGTTATTATCGAGCATTATATCGATACGAACACTTAAGGTATCGATACATTCATGAAAAAAATCAAATTTTTTCAAAAAAATATTCACATTTTCTAAAAGGTTTTTCCTCGAAGTCATTTTTTACTAAACAAACGAACCCTAAAAGGGATAATAATCGGATCCTTTTAAGTATATCCTCATCCAAATCCTTTAGTGAGAAAGGAACAAAAAAATAAATAGGATAAAGGTATCAACATAAAAATAAAACACCACTAAAACACTCAAACTTCATATGGAAAGTTTTTAAGGTGTTGTTCTTAATTTTTTTTTTTGTTTTTTAGGTCTATGGTTATTTCACAAATCCAAAGGTAAGAATCTAATTAAGGATTAGAGGAAAGTTTGATATAAATTTAGTGGTCATCTAAAAGCGAAAAGCAATAGATTTAAGGATAAAGACCATAAATTTTAAATTTAAATCTAAGGTTGTAAGAGCTAGTTTAGAAAAATCTACTAGAATTTTAGGTTTAGGAGGTTGATAGGAAGGTTTTGATAAAGTTTTGGAGATTTCTAGTTAGTAACAGTGGGAATGACTAGCAGTCATGATCAAGAATTTTGATGATTTCCCTAAGTACACTTATGTTTTTTCGCTTGAAGCAAAATACCAAGCTTTTGAAAAGTTTAAGGTTTTCAAAGAAGAAATTGAAAATTGACTAATAAGAAGATTAAAAAAACTTGATTTAAAAGGATGATAAGTTTTTATCAACTATTTTTATATTTTTTGTGCTTTATGTGGTATTATTAGAGAAGTCCCTGTTTTTAATACTCCACCTCAAAATGGAGAAATGGAAAAGAAAAATAAATCTTTACTTGAAATGGTAAGTTCCGTGCTTTTACATTCTTGTTTACTTATGAGTTTTTGAGGTGAAGAATTTTATTTCATGTTACATCTCAACTAGAGTTTTGGATGAAGCTTTTAAAAAAATTCCTTATAAGTAAGAATGTTTGAGATAGATTATTTTAAAGTTTTTGGTTGCATAGCATATCTTTTTAATGCTACTCTTAAAAAACCAAAATTAGGTAGCTTATTAGTACGTGTGCCCTAGAGCCAATCACTTACCACACAATCTATAATGCAAACCAATCATTACATTATAGTGATACAAGGTTTTTCTTCATGTTAGTGGCATGACTGATAATCAATGTCGTGACATACCCTATTCACGGGAAGTACACCAACCTTAAAATAATCCTCGGTTAGGGATTTTATTGTGTGATAGGTGAGGAAAAGATATTTCTCATGTTTGGAGTGAAGGGAGAATTGGACAAATAGCTCGTCTGATTGGTCTTTAACGGTCTCCATGAAATGGCAAAAAATTTAGAATCACCATTAACCATTTGTGCAAGGTATGATTAGAAACCTATTAAAATTGGCACCTTGAGTCACGAAAATTGAAGGACCAATTTTATGGTCTATGTATATTAGAGTTTGATAGAACAGTTCGGAAGTCAGTTATGTGTGAGGAAGGATTAGCACCCTATGACACTCCAAATCATATCATCTTGCCATATCCTATCTCGATATTGGTTTTTGATCTTAATTTGTTATTTGTATATAGTCCCCCTTTTATGATACGTGAATTTTGAAAATAATAGATTCATTTTTTTAAAAAAAATAAAAATTAAACACCAATATGTGACCTAGAAAAGTGTTAAAAGTGTTTCTTTTCGAGCATTGAAAGGATATCGACATGAAATATTGCCTCAATAGCTTTAAAAGATTTAGTTAAAGATGTGAATGCAAAAAATTGTCATCAAGAAGGGAAATATATTAGTAAGACAAAAATATAATAAACATTGTATAAAAATAAAATATGCAAAACATATAAAAGACGATTAAGATGCATTTTGTAGTTTTCATCAATTATCTATAAATGAATGAATTGATACCTTTGAGTTGCGTTTGGACTCGCTGGTTACTTAAGGCTTGAAAATCAAGGTTTTGGTTGAAAAATCTGGGTGACCCAAGGAAGAAAATTTTATTTTTGTTTAAATTTTGAAAATCGATGTGAATGAAAAACTGGGAATGAAATATTTTGACTATTTTTGCAAAGAGTTAGATTTTAAAACTAAAATTGATAATTTAAATAAAAATTTAAATTTCTTTGAAAGTGTTGAGCCTTGATTTGAGCCTAGTGGACTCATACATGATTGGAAATTCATAAGTAAGAGCTAGACTCATCTCGAGGCATTCGAATGCCTCGAGACTGTAATTCGTAAAAATTGCTTGATTTTACCTAGCACTAAAAAATAAGGCTATCTTCGAGCTGTATGCCTTCTCGAATTTATTTTGGGCTCATTTGAAGGTTTTAGGTGGCCAATAAGATATCTTGGGAAAAGCAATTCAATGAGAATTGACATAAAATATGCAAGAAATCCAAAATGATCACCTTTTGGGAGAAAATAATGTTTAAAGTCAAACTCAATTCAATATTAATAGCGTGTGCAAGGGAAAGGATGTAGCAAGTTTTGGAAAATCATTTTAGATTTGTTCAAACTTGCAAAGTACAAAGAATAGCTTTATGGTGGGGAATTTCATATATTTTTTGTAAAAAATACTAAAAAATTCAAAAAAATTCACATTATGGGCTAAAACGACCCAAAAAGAATGTTGATAATTGATTCTATGAGTTCCAAATAGTGAAAGTTTGAAATATCATAACTTTCTCATTCAAACACATCCAAAGGAAAACAAGATACCATTGGAAAGTAATTTGAAGCCTTATAATGGAATAATACGGGAAAAATTTAAAGCAACTATTTAGGGTTCAAAAATAATTTGTCAAGTTGAGTCATAGCACTGCCAATGCTAAAATAGAGCTATCTCACATATTTAGTTATCTTAGGCTCATAAGATGGTTTCAGACATCCCAATGTGCAATTATTTAGGGCCCATGGCAGTAGAATCAAAGATCTATTCAAAGTATCAAGTGATTGGACAAGTGAATGATCGGTTATGCATGCCATTTAACCACAACACTAGGACTTATCATATCAAAGTATTTTGTATGAACCAAAATTTTTTTTAAATGGTAAAAACCATTTTATATATTTGCATAATTAGCCTTAAATCCAAACATAAATGTTTGATTTTTTTTCTAAGATTAAGATGTCAATATGTAAAAGAATAAAAAACTTTATAACAACATTTATCCTATTGATTAGGACTAACATTAACCTAACTTAGGGGTTTTGCAAAAACAAATTTTGATGACCAACAAGGCACATCATGGAGTATTCAACCAAACATGTCACAAACTCAAAATCATGTATTAAGCATTTAACATCAATTGCAAAACATACATCATTAAAGCATTTATGATTGAAGAAACGTGTTCAAAATGCAACCAAAGAATGAAGGACATCAAAACATTCATCATAAACAAATATTAGCATGGCCGAGGCATAAAGATGAAATAAAATGTCACGGGGCTAAAAAAATAAAGGTTGTTTAAAATGGTCAAAGAAAAATGACTTTTTTAATCACTTAACCATCATGAAAAATCATCCAAACAATATTAACTGAAGCATCATCAAGAAAACGCATGTATTTTTCTACAACAAGATCATGGCTTCATGAGTAAACCCATTAAAATGGTATGAACACGTTTTAAAATGCAAGGAAATAAGGAGAATGGATGAAATATGCCAATGGAGCTTAAAAACCTTTGCTTGTTGCTTTTTTAAAACTCCAAGCCCTCTATTTTTTATTTTTTTCATGCTTTTTCTATGGTTCTATTTGGATCTTCTTGATTTTTGGTTGTTAGCTTACTTTTTTTTTCCCTTTACTTCCTATGTATTAGCAAGAAAGAGAACAAGGAAGAGTTTTCTAAGTGGTGGTGTGGATGAAAAATAGTTTGGTAAGGAAGATGGGTCAAAAATGAAGGTTCTTAGAGGTTACTATGAGAAGCTATGGGAATAGTAAAATTTCAAGTGTGTGGTTTAAGGTTGTATGTTGTTGGTTGAGCATAAAACTTTGGGTTATAAAGGCGATGATACTTAGCCAACAAAAATATAGCAAATGGGTGCATTTTTAGTATGTCCACATTAACCTAAGAGTAGATCAAGGTACCATGCTCAGCATTCTTTATTCCCATTAGCTATAGCAGCCAAAGTGGTGGAGCAAACTACTTTATATAGTCTAAAGTGGAGACAAACCAATTTCAACCTTGAATAAATCACATCGTTTTCATGAAAATGTCTTATTTCCTATCTATTTGGGAAAAATCAATTAAACTCAATCTAAATCAAAAGGTAAGGCCTGGTCTGAATTAGAGTGATTTATAGAGTTAAAAACGTGGCTAAACTCATATTTTAAATCAACATAGCCATTAAATAAAAATGCCATAAGTCAGGCAAAATGCTTAGATGTAGATACAATAACCATTGTATCGATAAATCTAGGCATTTTTGCCCAAATGTATCGATATAAAAGGGAAATTTATTAATACATTAGGCATCTTTGCCTTAATGTATCGATATATTTACGTATGTATCAATATTTTTTGATCCAAAATCCTTATTTTGCTACTGACAAGCCCTTATCAATACGTTGGGAAAATATATCAATACATCAAGTGAATGTATCGATACAAAAATATTTTCTTCAAATTTGGTGATGTGGCCTCTATTGTATTGATACACCAAGGTAATGTATTGATACGTTTAAAAAAATATGGATTTTGCTTACTTTTGGCTCTCCAAGCACCTTAACTTAGTCGAGAATGATGGTAAATGAATTCGTCTTTAGCAACTCTTCCTTAATAGTGCCTTATGATGGTTGCTTTAAAAGCCCAAATAAAATTAGGTATCTACAATCACGAATTCACTAATTGGTTGAAACCTACAGAACATGAAATGCCATGCAAAGGAATTATAATTATAAGATCTTTATGCATCAAAGCCATATTTCTAAAATTGTTCCTTGTCATCTATTACTAAGACGTGACATTGGCAATGCTCAAAGACTTGTACGTGTTATGCCTTCTTACTTATGAAGTAAGCAACTAGTCTCATTGGTTGGAGTATAAAGGATACTTGGGATGGCACATAGGTGCTTGTTTTGTGGAAACAAGTTCACTAAACATGGCTTGTGTGAGAAATTCATTTGGTATTAGTCATTTAAGTGCCTATAAAAATGTTCTCAAAATTTAGTCATGTACCAGTCATCTTATGTGGGGAGTGTCATACTTTGATTTCATTTCAACAAGTCCATAGGGAAGGATGTCTATGGTAAGGTAATTTTAGATATTGCATGAACCAAACAAAGGTGGATGAGTGACCAGAGAGGACTTACCACTTTTAATGACATCAGAGTGTTAAGAAATCCTGGGCTCATGCTTATCGATATAAACATAAAAATTTAATTATAATGAAACGTACATAGCAGAATTAAACAAATAAACACTTAGATTTCCTTAGGATCTTAAGTAAAAATTGTACATATGATCGAATTGCAATTTAAAACATAGATTTGATAGAAATCATACGTACTCAAAGACTCATAACTCTAAGTGTGTCGATCCGTACACAAATGCACCATACGTTGATTGCTACGATCTTTTTCTTGAGGCCAAAGGCAATCCAAATGTTTTGTCTCTAAAGGTGATCGATACAAATACTTATTCAAGCCTTAATGAATTTTGGTGGTTCTCTAGTGTTGGCTTAAAGACTTCTCAAGCCTTAACCAAAAGATATATTGCCAACAGGTTCAGCTCTAAAGTGATCCAAAAACAATTCCCACACCAACTGTGCCAAGAGGAAAAAGAAAATAGCTCTGTAAGGAAGTAGCTATTTTGCGTAGATTACCGCAAATGAATCCAAAATTTTCAACTTTTGATTCCACTTGATTCCTCTAGGATAAAAACTTGATTTTCTACCTTTGTTACGATCAAAATACAATTTTAGGTCACTCAAAAACTATGTCTACGCTAAGATATCCTTTAGGAAGTAAATAAGATTGCATCAACCCCTTAAAGAAGTAGGGAGGTTAGTGCCTAGGTTTTCTAGATGCTCCACTTAGCCAAAAAGCCTTAACTATGTATTTAAATACATGTTAGGTTAAGTTAGGCTTGACTAATGGGTCAATTGAGCCAATTACTAACATATAAGGAGATGGTGCCATTTTGGAGTATTTTTTGGAGCCCAATTAAAACTATTTTTATTAGCTTATCCAAGATGAATCCTTAATCATAACTTATTAATATTTTAGCCTAATAATACACTAAAGATGGCTATTTCATGTGCCAACCCCATTTGCAGGCCATACTTAGGGTAGTTCATAACTAAACTCTCTTAACTTGATAATTTGAGATTTTAGACTGAAATTTAAATTTACATGTTAAATAATTTAAATAATAATTAAAATTTCTAACCTAAGTAAAATAGTTTTACTTTATGTAAATAACATTAAATAATTATCAAATAATTATTTAATATTTCAAATACAATTATTTAGCTTTATTTAATATTATCCCTAAAGCTATGTCTACAAATTGATGTTATCTTCATAAGACATTCTTATCTTTATTACCATATCAAGACACCTCTAAATAGATTTCGTAAATCAAATTTATGTCTTAAATTATTCTTAAATGAACTTATTCAATTAAGTCCTCTTCGTTTTACCTTTTATTTAATTAAGTCATACTTAACCAAATCCAAGTTCTAATCCAACATATCATCTTATTCTCTGTAACCAATTAGGGTCCAAACATGTTGGCAATGAATAATTAATCTTATTAATTACAGCCATAGATCAAGAGTGACTTTATCAAGCTAATCGAAGTCAGGAACAAATAAGATATGTTTATGATGTCACTTAAATTGGTGAATCCTCTTTGGATCACTCATCCGCCATCGTATGGTTTATACAATACCCAAACCTACCCTAGCATAAGTATCCATCTATTATGAACCCATTCATAATGGAATCAAAGTATGACACTCCCATACAAGATGACATGGTATCATAAGTTTGAGGACTAATATACATGAATGGCATATGTGAACATATTCCATAAACATTTGAGTGACTTATACCATATGAAGTTCTCATACAAGCCATGTTCAGTGAACTTGTTTCCACAAAACAAGTACCTATTTGCTATCCCTAAGTATCTCTATACTTCAACTTCTATGAGTTCAAAAAGTTTGCATGTATTAAATGTATAGAGGCTTAGCATATGCTAGTCTTTATGCATTGTTAATGCCTTATCTTGACAATACGATACCTAAAAACATTTTTTGAAACGTGGCTTTGATGCATAATGATTTTATTGTCATAATTCATTACTAAATTTGCTATGCCATTATGTCTTATGACTTCATCTAATTAGTGTTTGCACGATTATCAATCACTCCATTAACATGAAGAAAAACTTTGAATTACTAACTAAAATGATTAGTTTAGATTATTAACTGTTATATGCCTTATCCAATCCGATTGGATCTAAGGCCTATACGAATGCTACTAACATAAAGGAAAACTTTAAATCTCTAAGTATAGAGATTGGTTTGTATTATTAACTATGATACGCCTCATCCAATCCGATTAGATCTAGGGCATATACTAACAAGGTGATATATCCTATGTATTCTTGGCTATGGTTAATAGGATTGAAGTCTTTGGTCAAAGCACGATGAATTTAGGAGAAATCATTTCTCTAAATTCACAATGTTAACCATAAGCTATCGGAACTAATATAGATTAAAGCATGGGTAAACACTACACCATGTTCATTCTGAGATATTTGGTGAAGGAGCTGAATTACACTGATAGGCTACTTATTGAAAGGTTTTGATAGGTTGCAATTGACTCTTCAATATTTGTGAGGTCAGCATGGGTCAGTAGATCACCTTCTTAATCTATGAACGTGATTAATGAGATTAATTATATTCATTGCCAACATTTTTAGGAATCTAATAAGTTACAGAAAATAAGATGGATCAATTTGATTAAAACTGGGATTTTAATTATGTAGTTAGTACCATACCGATAGGCGTATCATTTTATTTTGGTATTGGTACCTATCGGTATCAATGTGTATCAGCATATCATTTTGATTTGATCGGTATTTTTAAATATATCTATAGAATATTTTCAAGTTTTTTTAATAAAATATAACTATGTAAACATGCAAATGTACCTTCGTTATGTACATATGTTTGTATGCAAATATAAATTTTAAAATTATAAAAAATTTAATATCCAAGACTTTTAAAAATCAAATAAATAATTATGTATAAAATATTTTAAAAAAGTAAATTATTATTAATTAGGTTAATAGCCTAATTTAATTAACATATTCTATTTTTAAATGTAAGTAAGAAAAAATAAAAATGATCAATCTTGGAAAAATATTAGAAATTAGTTTAAAAAAATTAAATAAGTGAGATTTAAAAAAAAATCTTGCACCAATCAATATAGATCATTACATATCAATACTAGTCGGTATTGATCAGTACAAGTTGATACGAATAATATGAACTAATACAAAAACTAAATTGGTACAATTTTAGTACTATTTCATTTTACCCTATTATTGGTACGTATCGATAACACTACTGATATCAATACTGTACTGATTACTATGGTCAAAATAGTATTGAATATTCGTCATATTTTTTTTAAGAACATCATTTTCATGTTATTTGGGAGGTATGCATAAAGTATTTGGATGCCAATATAATTTTTCAGAAAAGTAATTAAATTTTTATTAGCCTAAATTTTTTGGCAATTACTTTTTGTAGAACAAATGCTTAGAAGTGCAAAAATAATTTTCTAGAAGCTATTTGCTTAATATAGGTTTTTTTTTTCATTTTTATGGTTTTTTAATTTTTTTTGAAAAATATGATTTATAAATAATTTAAAAAATTGATCTACTTTTTTTAAAAATTAAATAAAAATATAAAAAAGAAAATAACAAAGAATTAATAGAGAGAAAAAGAGAAAGAGAATTAGAAAATATTTAAGAATTTATTATTATTATTTTTTACTTTATAAAATTTTTTATAATTTAATTTTTCATAAAAAAAATTCATAAGTTAAATGATAAAAGAACAAAAAAGAAGAAGAAAAATAGAAAAAAAGTTTTTTCTCATTATTATTGTGTTTATTTTATTAAAATTTTTAACGAATCATAATTTATACAAATTTCACTAAAAATAAGACATACTTATTTTTGTGAAATTTTTACTTGATTTTAGATTTTAATATATGAAAAAAATAGACGTGTTTCATTATTTCTATTTTTATCATTTTAAAATATTTTTTTTCAAATTATGATTTTGAAAATAATTTTAAAATTGATTTGCCCTTTTATAAAAAATAAATATCCGGACCAGGCAATTGGTTAATTATATTTATTTCGGAAAAAATGGAACTAAACTAAACAAGCAAAGCAGTAGTTGTATCACTCTCAATTATTTCGATTTCCAGTTGAGTAGCGGACCAAGTAAACGGCATTTGACAGTCACAATTACTTCTCAGAGAGCAAAGCATGAAGCAACAAAGGAGAAAAAAATGTCCTCGGTTTCAATGGGTGAGTGGTGACCAATTAATCAATTTAACAATTTAATATTTAATTTGTGAAAAAAAAAAGCCAAAACTTGAAATAAATTAAAGAGATTATAAATATTGATATTCGAGTTTTAAATTTTGAGAACGTTTTTAATTAAATATAATTGTAAAAATCAAACAAGTAAAATCTTATATTATCCAATTGCATATGGAATAAGTTGTAAGGTACATTTATTTTTTTGAAAGAAAAATAAAAATCAATTTCGTATAAGTATACTCTTAAATAAATAATCATAAACTTCAAATAAAAATAATCTTAAACTATAAAATAGAAAGAGATATACGTAGAGAAAACCAAAAAAACACCTCATCAATGTTATTAACTATTCATATAGAACAAAGACCCAATTAAAATTTCCTTAGTTATAAAGAGAAAGTCATGGTCTTCTAAAGTAATTTTATTTATGAGTTGATGAAGAGCCCTTTCAAGTTTATACTCAACTGAAAGTTTCTTCCAATAACCACGCTGTAGTGAGTTAGGCGTTGGTAACCTTGTGGAAAAGCAAAGGCTTTGGCTGGGAATAAATATGGGGTCCACTTTCTTTCTGTTCAAACAGCAATTGGCACCTAAATCCATCCAAAAAAGCTTGATTTGTATTGTCAAGAAAATCTGAACCCAAATCAAACAAAGACTAATCAAAAGAAAATTCCATATGCCGGATGCCCCACCCCCACCATCTTTCTTACCGCACAGAAAGTCTAGGCGTGACGCCTTACTGATAGAAAGCAGTGTCGTCAGGTTGCAAGAAAAGAGGAGATTAGCATTAAGAGGGCAAGCAACTATGAGAATCAATGACAGCGTGAAAGGTGATGCTGGTGACGTGACGAGGATTCAAGCTGATCCGTTTCGTTTGATCGTTGAACAATTCCGTTTGAGAGTCCTATTGGAGGATACCAACAATCTGGACCACGCTAAATTCCACCGTTTGACGAGCCCCAAGAGCCTGCTTTGTTTCCCTGTCGAGTGGGAATTTTCAGCCCCTACAGTTATTGGGTTCTCAGTGCATCTGTTCTGATAGCTCAGACTTGAGGGCTGCTGTCTGAAAAAAATTCTCTTACCTAAATCCCAGTTGAGCCGAAAGCCCATTTCATTAAGTAATTCGGGTCGCTCTATGCTATGAACAGTGCTGTCCAAATCCAATCGAGCAAAAGATTAAGCCTGACAGGTTGTTCACCCTATAAACATGTTTATTCGAAGAAAACATAGACATTATTATTGATTTATTTCTGGCCCCACGATGAAAATATAATGTCAATCATTTTGATGAATTAAATGAGTAGTCTCTTCAATAAACCATTGTTGGGGTGGGGGTCTGAGAACTATTCTATTGCAAAAATGTAACCATGAGAGAAAGCAATGACTGGTTTCATTCTAGTATGATGGAAAACATAAAAATATTGAATGAATCCCAGGAAATAGAGTCTAATACCATTAGGTCTCCTAACCTCCCGAAAAGGAAAAGGTTACAGAATACGATTTTCTTCACTGCTCACAAGATTTTATTAGAACAAGAAGATCAAGTACGTATGCCATACACATAGAAGTTGATTCTGCTGCCGCTATGCAGCGCTTCCGGCTAGCTCGTGCAAGGTTCTTCGCAACTGATAGCTTAGTCGACCACTTCCTTCGGCCAGGCAGTACAGTGAGAGAGCAACCAGCAGGTTCAAGCTTTTTTTTCTTTTTAGATGCTGAAAGGGCACCGGCCCCTGAATTTCAGCTTTACATTCAGCTCCCTGTCACCAAGAATCTCTATCAACACAATAAATAACCATATATTTTTAATTTTTTTTAATTTTTAAAACAACATTATTTCTCATGTTCAAGTGATCCCTACCTAATTAATAAAACAGAGTTAGCAATTAGGAAGGATTCTTTCAAGCTTTCGCTAGAAAAGAACATTTTTGACCACATGTGGGACACTTAAATTTTACTTTTCCAGAGGAAAAAGATAATCAGAGAATCACAAGAAGAAAAAAATGAAACTCCCATGGACAGAACGAACTGTTGATTTGCTGATTTTGGATGATGCAATCTACCGGAAATGAAATCAAACAAGAAATGCATTTCTGTCTAAGCATCATGACCATTCTAAGCATTATGAACATTTATACAGTTTTACAAGAAATGTTTAAGAAAGAAACCGAAAGAAACAAACACGACATAATAGAATGATGGTGGATTTTGAACACACTTTGGGAAAATGGACAACGCAAGCATGCTTAACCACAATTGGATTCATATTTTCCAAATTGAACATGATAATTAGGACTTAGCCTTTCGAAATTTTTACTAGAAAAACAACATATATCCTCAAATTCCGAATAAGGCAGGTTATTCGATGAGCTGTTCCGTAATAGAACTATGCACTACAGGCAGATTAGTAGATGGAGTGAACCTTACGCAGTTAATTCTGCCCACCTCTTAAATTGTTAAGACTGAATTCCTAAGCCAAAAGATGTATATCTTTCGATAGAGCTTATTGCGGTTGCATTGTCATTTTCATCATTAATAATTACGAAGGAAGGATCGATTTTTTAAAGGATTAATAAGTCATGCATAAAATAAACATAACTTTTGCTACCCAACAAATTGAAAAAGGGAACAAGTTCTTTTTGGGCCATCAAACATACATATGGACTTAAATGGCTTGGTCTCATCGATGCAGTTGTTAGAACATAAGTCCAGGATCACGTGTACCTTTAAAGTGAGTTACCTCTCTCCTTTCCTTATGGGTTTAAAACCCTTCTTCAAACTCTACAGTAACAAGTCTCTCCGTGTAGAAATCATTTTGTTTCTATGTCCTAATTTAACGGGATGTATTTAGATAATCCCGCAGGCATGCGAGGTAAAGGAAAATGAAAATAGAAAAAAAAAATGTCAGTAAGAGCTTTAAATAGTATACCAATTGTTAAACATTTAATTTCAAATCAATTGGTAACAAATTTAATTTGAATATAAAGTCACATAAAGGTTAAGACTTAATAAATATAAGATAACATCATTTAACAGTCCTCCTCACATGTAGCTGAATAAGGGCCTACACATGGCCAATCTTATAGGGGGTGATCAATCTTGTTAAGTAGGAAGAACAAAGCACATACCATGTTAGATAATAGATGTGAAATAACAATATTTAGCAATCCCACGTGGACAATCTCACAAGTGAAGGTCAACCTCGCATGAGGTTAGGTAGAAAGAAAGGAACACTCACTTTAATATAATGTTAAACACCTAACTTAAAATCAATTGCCAAGAGAAGGAGAAACTTAACCTAAAACTATGACTATAGAAAACTCAAGGCTTAATAAATGTGGAATAGCACCACTTAAGGTAAATATACATAAAAATGAGCAAAGGCACCGAGTTCATATGTAAAACTCGAAAGAAGTTTTGCCAAACAATTAATGAAGTAAAAACCTAATCTTATATGAGCTTTAGGGAAGAAGACTCGAGAAGCCAACCCTAAAATAATGGGAAAACATATCTTGGTAAGGCACCCAAATAGTAAGGAATTTCTTACATCAAAGTCTTTAATAGAAAGATGTTAGCCCCATAAATTAAAGCCACAGAAAACAAAACCGACTTTTCTTCTTTTTAAGTGTTAATGTTCTTCACGTGCAAGTCAAAATAAATATAATGTACTTTGCACATGAACTCAAGTGTAGAAAAAAACACAAGTTGAAAAATGATAACAGATTCATATAAGGGTCAATAGACATGACAATGCATAAAGGACTAATGAGAGGTGCAAAGATTCCCAAGCTTATGTTAGTACGTAGGAAACCGAAAAATACGAAAAATTGACGAAAGCTTCAAGGCGTGTAGCAATTGCACTTTCTTTAAGGTTTTATTTACCCCTACCATTCATTAGGTATGCAAAAGGGTTACCGACGTATAAATCTCGAGGATACAATAAAGCCTTATGATTGACGGCGTTTTGCATTAACGACTTCAATCCACTATGTACTAAGTAGTGTGTGACAAAACTACCAAAATTTTATTTGTAGTTTTCTATATATTTTTTCTATCTATGTCTTCCAAATGAGAGGGGTTCTATTTATAGGTAAAGAAATACCTCTTCATATGGATATAACTTTTCCAAATACATGTCCATTTGGATAGTCACATCACTTAGTAAATAATCAAGAGATATCATTCTTAATTAAAAATCAAGAGACATTACTCTAAAGACATGACCTTTAATTATTTTAAAAATGTTCTAACAACTTAAACTTTGGCTTAATCTAATATCAAATAGGTAGATACAGACCAATTAACCAAACACTAAGCTAATAGAAAAGGGTTTCACTTGTATATTCGTTCGAGTTATGATAGTCATTTGACCAAAAACAAACTTCTATGTCTCACTATTTTCAAGTGGCAGTAGCTCTTCACCTATAAGATGGAACAAAGGGTTCTCAACTGATATGAAAATATTATCTTAATTCCAACTGCTTTAAATTCTTCGATCTACAAATCACAACATCATCTCACCACCAATGACAACTTCTAAACTCCTTTCTTCAGTGTACCATATGAATTTCAAAGCATCTCTTTAGTTTGGAATTAATCGTAGTTTTGAAATAGCGAAAATTTTCTCTCTCAACTCTTTTATCTTGTTACTTGTTTATTTGTGTTTTGTAATCAACATATTCTGCAATAATCTTGTTTTTTCTTAAAAACTTAATTAATCTGGTACAAAACAATTTTGTCCTCCTCTTGTTTGGACAATACATTTGAGCTGCACATGTCATCATATGGATTAATTTTTTAACAAAATTCTTATATATAAAAGAAATAAAAAGGTAAATCGTGAGTCACTGTTGACTCAGCAAATATGTCCAATCAATATTAGTTGTTCTACGCAAACTTAGGTAGGAATAGTAAAAGTAATATTTCACAATAAAACTTTTAACCATAATAAGACATTATATTTATCTTAAATATTTATTTCTTTAGTGTGTCAACTAGCGTTACAAAATTTAAAAAAATTAAGGACAATAAATAATTATCTTGAAAAGATAAAAACTCATCTCTGAAAGTTTTAGGATGAAAAATAATCTCTAATAGTCATTCTTTAAAATTGTCTTTGAAAAGTTTTTGGGTTAACATTTGTCCCTAATGTTGTAAAATTAGGAACAATGTTTGTCCCTAATAAAATAAAAATCAAAAGAGAAAAAACATTTCTTTTGATTGTCCCTTTATTTATTCGTTAAAAGTCTCTTATTTTGTAGTAAAATTTTGTTTGGCCTTTTAAAATGATCTATATCCAATCCTTTATACAAGCTGGGCCATTTTAAACCAAAAGATTGTTATGAAATTTTGGATTTTGATGTTTTAAAAATTGGCCCAAATGAAATTGATGATAGGAATTTGGGCACAAAAAAATTGTCATGACACTTTGGGACATTCGTGTATTATGTTCATGTTTTTTTTTCTTGTCGTGCATATTTTAGGTCATGCTATTTTTTGTGTATTTCTGTCTTCTTATGGTATATCAATGTTATTTTTTTGTGTCATATGTAATAATTCCTATTATATAGATTCACTAGATAAAAATATGAAGTTTAATGCAACTTTTAAAATAAATTCATATTTATCAATAAAAACAAATTTATGTTGTGTTATACCTCCTCACAGACTTTATGAGTAGATAACCGACTTATTAAGGAGATAAGCCTTAACTAAGGATGAACATAAAAGAGATAAGCCTTACCCAAGGATGATGAGTTCACGGATAAGTTTGATCTTTATCATATCTCTATCTCCATAAGAAGCCAACATAGAGCAGAATAGCTAGATAGACCTGTATATATAGAGGTAAAAGTAACCCGCTAGAAGTACAACAACTCACCTAGCTCTATTCTATCTAACTTTTCTCTCCATCTTGTTGACTTAAGTATTAGAGTGCATGATAGAGTACATACTTCAAAGCTCTTTAACCTTTGTTGTTTTGCAAATTCACCACTACGGTTCTAGCTAGTAAGCCACTCTTCACCTATCTTTTCTTGTTGCATCAATAATTGGTGTTGTTTGTGGGAACACGATGATCCTATATTTAAAAGCTCAGTAATCAGTAACCTACAACGAACATACCAATCTGAACTATGGCATCCTAAACAAAGTGAGTCCACCATTTCCCTTCTTGCAATGATCGTCATGAGCCAGCAGCCCATCAGGCCGTTACCCAATGTCATGACTCTTACCTTTACCATAACATCGAGACTTAACAAACATGACAATAAAACCTATCCCGTCTATATTCCTATCTTATTTCCAAATGCCATTTTCACCAAGTGCTTGGGCTAAAAACATAAAAGCACTTTCACCAGTTTCACCAACTGTCAAATTACTTTTAAGGTCTTCTGGCATCCTTTTCGCCATCGTAACATAAAAGCACATCATGCTTGAACTAAACACCACCACTTTCAAAAGCCTATCAACCTTTAGTGTCACCATTACTGGTACGAATATCTTGAATATCCTCGCATCAACTTGCCATCAGTAGATTTGTTCCAACAGTAGGTGAAACACTCCCTTAGTATTTTATGATGCCTACATTACCCCAGATCGACCTACAGGGTCACTATTTTGCCCCTAGGCACTTGCAAACTAGATGGCAGCTTAACATGCCCTTATACAATAACGACATCAGCAAGACATGGTGGCCCAACAAGCCATCATACAATAGTAACAATAGCAGATCAACCAACTTTTCTAAGTACAAACTGATCGCTAGAATCAAATACCCTTTTGCCTTAGTTCTAAAAACCTAAGCCAAAGTACCAAGAACCATAGTTTAAGCACTAGAAATCATATCCAGGTAGATCAACAAAAGAATTACGAAGGCACTTAAGCCTAAAATAGTTCTTACTCAACCTCTAACATAAGTCAACTAAGGGATCGACAAACTTGTACACCAAACATAGGACCCTATCTTAATAGACAAAGTGGTGACTCTCTGTCAAGAAATCAAAAACCTGAAATAGCCTATGACAAGGAATGGCTACAAAGATAACCTTTTTTCTTTGGTCATTCAGCAAGTGCCCATTTCTAAGAAGAATAACCTTTTACCGAACATTGAAAATAGTATAGTTGACCCTGTAGATCCTTTGAACCATTTTCGGGCATTACATAACCTTAAAGATGTCCCAAACGTTGTTTGTTAGTAAGTCTTTCCCACTAACATTCGCGATCCTGCTTGAACTTGGTGGCACTAGGTGGGTAATTCCTAGCCCACTTTGGTAGTTGCTACAGATAGTTAGAACAGTGGCTAGCCTAATGGCTGTTGTAAACACCGTATTTTGTTAAGCTCTATTTTCAAGACATCAAAGATCACTATTCGAGGTGTTATCAAGGTCATTTAAGAAATCACAAGTTAATCATCCATCATTTCTAGCTAAGGTGAGGCGTTTAGAGGGCCATAGGTATGAAAATTCTTTTTTTTTTTGCATGAATGCATCAATCCACGGCTTATATGTATTGATACAAGGCCTATACATAATCAAAATTCAAAATTTCACTGTTTATATCGATACAAAAAATGAATCTATTGATTCAAGGTTATGTTATAGGTAAATTTTGATTTTTGATAAAAATTTATCAATATAATCTTCGTTGTATCGATATATTCTTAAAATGCATTGATATAATCTTCATTGCATCGATACATTCTAGGTTCTTTGCTTAGATGTATCGATATCGCATGCAATGTATCGATATCGCACGCAATGTATCGATACATCCTGCATATTTTACCTTGCATTTTTCACCTCTTTGGCCCTATTACATTAAAAAATGAACTTGACCACCATTTTGATCCCAAAAATCATCTAATCTCAGATATAACTTCTTAATGATCATGTGGATTTCTTTTTTGGGCCCTATGCATTGGGTTGCAACATTTGAATGGTCCATTATGTTTATGGCAATGGTATTTCATGCTATGATATGGATTAGTGAAGGGTAAGCCAAACCTTGCTCGTTATGTTAGCTCATGCATGGTTGTTTCGGTTGCCAAAGATGTTCATCAGCTAATAAAATCCTAAAAGGTTTCTCCTTGGTACAATGAGTCATCATATTGTACAACACAAATAACTCAAATGCCCCACATTTCTTAGGTTTTTGATGGCTGAGATTAAATCTTATATAGGATATGTTATGAGTTCGGTTAAAGGGCATACATTGACAATTACATTAGCCTTTACTCTAAGAGAAAAACATCATGCCTATAGCTCCTCTAGCCTCTCCAAAAACCCTCCAAAATTATCCTCATTTCATACAAAATACTCTTTTATTGATATATGAACCTTCAAGCTCATTCCTAGCCACCTTTTCTTGTTAAATCAATAACAAAAAGGGCAAAAAGGTGAGCTAAAATTTAAGGTTTTTTTTGCTAACCATAATTAACAAGGTTTTCAAAGCTTTGGGGTATTTATATATTTCTTTCCCCCTCAATTTATTTGTTTTTGTGTTTGTCATCATTTTAGTAAGCCTTAATATGTTGACCATAACCTTATCTTAGGAACCTCCTCCATTTTATGGCCTTAGATATGGTAGATATCGAATTTGTGATGCTTCGTTTCCTCAATCATATTTCTTTATTTCTATATGTTGGTTCATTTTGGTGATATGTTTTAATACTATCTTGAAATTTTAACTAGCATTTCTTCTCTGTTCAAGCATGTTTATATCATTTCCATGGCACTATTCTTTATGTCATGCATTTGACTAATATCTCCATGCATTCTTATTCACATCTTTTCACATATTATCATCATTTTCATGCTTAAATGTCACCTTTACTTATTTGAACATGCCTACCATATTTATTATCATGAACATCATTTTTTGATCATCACATGTTTGTTAAAATGCTTGTTTATTTGGTTTTGAAAAATTTATTTTTAAAAAGACCCCCAAGTTAAAGCAATCTTAGACTCAATAAATGAGGATTAATAAGGACTTAGGATTTTCTATTCATTAGACTTTCAATTTTAGAGAAAAATCAAGTTTTACTTGTTTGGATTCAAGGTTTATTGAGGCTAAATGATTTGTTTTCAATAATAAACTGCCTTTCAAGTGTCTAAAATTGTTTATGCTCTGATTTGTTGCCTAAAGTCCTTGTATTAGGTGACATGGTCAATGGGCTATTTCATAATCCCAAATGACTTTGAGATTTTGTAAATGAGCTCATGAGCCTATGTCACTGACCTCTTTTTGCCATGGATGTTCGGATATCCATGGTTCGAGTTTAGCTCTAAGAAACCTATAAAAATAAAAAAATTCCCTTATTTCTACCCTAGCAACACTATAGCTATGACTTGAAAAATCATTTTAAACCTTGAACAAAATTTTTTATAAACTTTTTGATATTTTTACATGAAAGCGCATTGAATTAGCTTTCCAACTGTACCTTGTTTGCCTGCAGATCATTCTGGATGAGGAAGTTATGATTTTTTGAACTAATGCTATCTAGAACATCTAGAATCAGTAATTTACATTTTATTTAGGGCCATTTCAGCCCATCTAATGATTTTTATGAATTTTTAGAGTATATTTCTTATAAGGTACGTGAAATGCCCTTTCTGAAAAGGTATCGCTTGAAATGCCCTTTCTAAAAGGGTATCGCTTATGATTTAATGATTCTATATGAGTTAGGAATGATTTGTTAGATTTTGCTATACCTTTTCCCCTGCACTTGTTGCTATTGTCATGCTTGACCTAGATTCAAAAATTGATTCCACCTAGGAAATGATTTTTTAATATTTTTGGAATATTTTTATATTAAACCTTGTTGAGTTAACTTTTAACAATAACTTACTCGACCCATGGAACCTCTGAATTTGCTTGGGATATAATTGCAAAAAGGGACAACGTGATGTTGTCCCTTGTTTTCAACATTGGTCAAGATTAGTTGATTTTTTCAAATTCCCACTTTGATGCATTCTAATGCCAAGTAATCCTGATTACCTCCCATTGAGTTAAAAAACATGTGTCAACCTCCTTCTAGACTTAGATCAAGAAACTAGAATTTTTTATTTCATCAATTCAAAATTTTGTCGATTAATACCTTTTTTTTTAATAAAAAATCACCTATTTTCTTAGGAATTGTCAAAAATGTCATTTTGCCAAGAAATCATCCATTGTCAAGGCAAATCCTTCGAGCCATTCTCTCTAAAAATCATCAAAGTTTTCATCTATTGGGATATTCCAACCCCGTTCTCTAAGGGGTATTCCAACCTTGGTTTTCGAAAATTGTTAAGACTTAAATTTTCTTTCTCCTGGGCCTTTTTTGAACTTTCACAAATTCAACCTTGGTTTTCATGCCTCAATTATCAATGGATCCAAACTTGTCTCCAAAATCATCAACTTGATTATTTCAAGCTAATCAATGATAATTATGAGATATATTTTGACCATCCACTTTTTATATATATTTTTTTACTTTATGTGATTTATTTTACACAATATTATCTCACTCTTATGGTCTTAATAACATGTTTCCTTTTTTATGATCATCTCACATTCATATTTTCAAAAATGATTTTGAAAAACCACGAAGGCAATATTTCATGCCAATATCTCTTTGGTGCTTGACAAAAAATATTTGGTTTTCAAAACTTGGAGAACATTTCAATAAAAAAAAGCCTATGTTCCCCACCTTTTCGGGGCACATATGTGATTTAAATTTATCCAGAATCTAGATTTATTTTACATAAATTCATGCACAAGAAGGGGATATATTTGAACAATGACAAGTCCAAATCAAGAGAACCAAAGCTAAATTAAGACATGGATAGAAACATATCGATTTTAGGTGTCACGAGGAGGTTTGTACTTTTTTATGCGTAACCAGCTCCCAAATCCAACCATTGAATCTTGGACCATACAGATCATGGAATCGATGTTTTAAGCTTTGTAACTTGAAATATGGGTTTTAATAGGCATATGATGGTGTCTAGCCCTAAATGATCGATAGTAACTCAAAGCATAGGGCACCTTATGTTGCCATCAAAGATCGTTTAGACAAGCAATCTATCTAATGGTCCCTTTTCATGAAAAAAAGGGTGAAAACCTACATTTTCTTGCCCTTATCACATGAAAAAAGAAGAGTCCCATTTGAGAGGGTATTTTTCTAGTTTAGAGAAAAAAGCATTTTTAAGTTGTGCACATGATCCTTTTTAAATGAAGCTAGGAACACGTTGCTAACAGTTGTCAAGTAAAATCTCAATGAGATACTATGGGAATACATCTAGCACTTTAATGCCACCATGCTAGAGGTAAAATATCTATATGACAAATAGGCCATCCAAGCGTTTATATTTGGGGTGTGCCATAAGCACCTAAAATATGCCCTAACATATACCTAGCTAATGAAACTATACCAACTCTATGAAAATGCATAAAATTACGCTGATGCTAAAAAATCACAATTGCAAACTGTAAATTTAAGTGCCCAGATTGAGAATAACGTAGGGATTGTTTCGGGTAGGCCAAAAAAAATATAGACCATAATGTTTTGGGTATACAAAAAAAATATAGATCGTTTCTCCCAAAAAGGTAAAATAAATAGCTAGTATGATAACAAGCCTGGGTCGACGGTGGGCCAAAACAAAACAAGCAAAAAAATGGATTGGGCTCCGTCTTACAGCAGATATAAACCTATACACCTTTTAATGCTAATAGGACCTAAATCTTACACACTATCATAAGAAAGGGTCATGTTGAATAACCACCACCAATTGTAGACACCTCATGTTGTATAAGCTAATTTTTGGCATCTTGAGGCATAATCGAAAGATGATAGAATAAAAAAATAAAAAAATAAAAATGGGAATGACTGTTGGGTGCCTTGTCATCAAGCACTATTAGGCGACAGCATCAAAAAAAAAATTTTTTTAGGAAAGCTTAAAATGTTTATGGTTCATATTAAAGAAAAATGTAAAAATAAGGAATCAAAGGTTACTATTTGGATGTCACCAAAGTTTTTCAAATGATCGCGGGTTAGTTTCCCACTGTTTGTGACTAAGGTGAGGTATTCAAAGGGCCTAACATATGCACAAGTCATATTGGTGCATAAGTATTGATAGCAGCTTTCACGTTACCAAAAATTCAAATTTTCATGTGTAGTATTGATACAAGAGGGTTTGGATCGATTCATATGTTTGTATCGATTCATAAGCAAGAGTATTAATACAAATCCATGGAGTATCGACACAAGGCTCTAAGTTTTGAGACTGGAAACAATTTTTTGCTCTTGATATTGATACACATTTCATTGTATGTATACTCATAGGTAAAAATTACCTTTTGTATCGATATAACATGTTTTTTATTGATATAGCAAGGCATTTTTGCCTAGTTTGAGCTATTTTTCATCCTTCAAAAATTTGATTCAAACATGTTTCTTGCATAAAAAATCATCATAATTCATATCAAGCGATATAGCAAGGCATTTTTGCCCAGTTTGAGCCATTTTTCATCCTTTAAAAATCTGATTCGAACATGTTTCTTGCATAAAAAAGCATCATAATTCATATCAAGCCTTAGCTATGGGCTCATGATCGGACTTAGACAAATTTTCAATGCTTAAATAGCCAATGAAAAAAGTCATTTTCATGAAATATATGGCTTGTTGAAAGCATGCCTAGCTTTTCTCTAGCTGTAGACAACCATAACCTTTTTGCACCACTACTTTGCATGACAAAACTGAGTGTAGTACCTAGAGTTGTCTCTTAGTACATGAGGGAATATCCTATAATGCCTTACTATGTATCCAAAAAGCATTACCTGAACCTTGAATTTAAAAGATAGCCAATCTTGGCTTAATACAGAAAAAGAAAATCATTTTTTTCCAATAATCTCAAAAAACTCTAGCAACCTTTAATCCCAAAACATTCTAAAAAAAAACACTACTCTATTACCTTTCACCTTCAACCTTCTTCTATTCCCATAGCTCCTTGAAGCCACCACCAAAAACACTTTTAAAACCCATTATTCCTTTCGTCATTCCTTTTAAAACTTTTTTCCATCAACGCCCTACCAAAAAACACTTTTTTCATCATTTCATTGCATATTGACATAAGAAAAGAAAAAAGGTGAGCCCAAAGTTGTTGCACAAAGAAAAAGGCTAAAGCTTAAGGCTTTTGGTATATTTTTTCACCAGCTCCATTTTTTTTCTCATTTCAAGCATTTACATCATTTTAGTGAACCATTCATGCTATCATAACCATTCTAGGACTCCCATGCATTATTGTTGCCTTGGTTATAGTAATCTTAGGATCTTAATGTTCTTTGGATGCCTTGATGTTGCTTTGTAGGCCAAACATTTTCTCTTTCATTCTGTCATCAAAGCAACCCCTTTTTCATGCATTTTCTATCATGTTTCACCTATTTTCACATGCTTAGCGCATACTTAAATGTTTTTCCTAACATATATTGAGCAAGTTCTTGCATTTTCTTACATTTTAAGGAATCTCATGGCATAAAAATGCTATCTTGAAAATTCCAGCATTTTTTTCTTTGCTTAAATATGTTCATCTCATCTTCTATAGCATGATTTTTGATGCCATTCATGGAATTATCATTTTCATGCATCTTATTTGTTTTTTCCTTGCATTTTTATCATCTTTTTCATCTCAAAATATCATCTTTGTGTGTTTACATGTGTTATTCCTATTCATCTTTGTTTATGTTGTATTTTGGTTACGATATCCTTGTCAAGATTCTTGCTTATTTGTTAAAAATTTGATTTTCAAAAATCCCTAAGTTAAGTTCATGCTACTTCCAATAGATGTTGAATGGCATGGATTTAATGTCTTCATAAAATTGGTCTTCCTATCTTGGACAAATTAAACATTCCAAATCTGGATTCATGGTAAAATAAGTTTAAAAATGATGTTTTCAAAAAAAAACCCTTTTAATTGATAAAAAAATATATTAAGTCTTGATCTTGAGTTTAACATTTTCATGGTGGCATGGTCAATAGGTTGTTTCATCGTCCCAAACCACTCTGAGATTATGGAATGAACTCGTGATGCCTATGTCATTCTTTCCTTTGTGTTGTGTATATTCCATAACTCGAATTTGGCCCCCAAGAAACTTGAAAAACCAAATGGTCCCCTATTTTTGCTTTAGCTACACTTTGGTTTGAATTTGAGAAATTATTTTCAAACCATAAATGATTTTTCTAGATTTTTTATATTTTTTGGTTATAGGGCATCGAAATACTTTTCAATAGATGTCTCATTTGCCCTCAGATCAACTTGGATGAGGGAGTTATGGCTTTTTGAACCTTTGCTATCTGGAACCCTTGGAACTAGCATGCGATATTCTATTTGGGCCATTTTGGCTCATTAAATGATTTTTATATTAAATATTTTTCCTTGAATGCTTGCAAAATTCTTTCTTCGGAAAGGTATTGTTTATGATTTAATGATTCTAGATAAGCTCGAAACAATTTTTCAAAGTCCATTATGCCCTTTCCCTTGTACATGCTACCAGTGTCAAAACTAGCCTAAATCCAAAAATTGATTTCACCTAGAATGTGATTTTCTAAGATTTTAAAAATATTTTTCTATTAGACCTTATCGAGTTACCTTTTCAAAAGTACTTTATTTACCCCTGAGACCTTCGGATGAACCCAAAATAAATTCAAGAAAAAAGTCAATATGATGTTGTCCCTTGTTTTTAACCTATTTTTCAAAACGCCATTGTAGAGATGTTCGAACATCTCAAAGTGCATTCGATTCCAAACCTTTTAGGCTCAGATCAAGGCTTAAGACAAAAATATATTTTATACAAATCTTCGGTGTCCTATTTTCAAAATCCTTTTTTTTTCAAAAGCTTTTTCTTTTAAAACATAAAAAATTTTCATCTTGGGATACTCCAACTCCACTACTTTGAGGGGATGCTCTAACTTCATTTTTTACTAAAAAACTTATAATTTTTCTCTCAAATTTATTCAAGATTTCTAATTATTTTCTTATATCATAAAAAAATTTTTATCTTTAGGGATACTCCAACCCTACTACTCCATGGGGATACTTTAACCTTGTTTTTATCAAAAAACTTAAATTTTCTCTTTATTCTTATTTGTTTTCTTAAAACACCAAAATCATTATCTTTAGGGAATAATCCAACCCTACCTCTCTGAGGGGATAGTCCAACCTCAATTTACCTAAAAAAATCCAAAAATTCCCTTTTTCTAGATATCCAAGATTATTTTATTTAAAACCTTTTTTTGTCCTTCAAGTTGCCATCGAATCCAAATCTGTCTCTAAATTGTCATCTTGATTATTCTTCAATAATCAAAGATAATTACCAGATACATTCTCATCACCTTTCTTTTTATGTTTGTGATTGCTTGTTTATGAAATTATTATATTTTTTTCATTTTATTAACATGCTTCCTTTTTGTAGTGACTATCGTGCATTCATATTTAGAATGTGTTTCTGAAAAAATTTTACAATGCAATTTTCCATGTCGGTATCTCTCTAGTGCCTAGCATGAAATATCCAAATTTTGAAGATTTAATCTGAAAATTATTTTTATAGAAAATCTCTATGCTCCTCATACTTCTGCAGTGCATAAGTGATATGAAATTTTCTTTTAAAACCTGGATTTACAATTTCCATAAAAGTTCATGCATCAATGGGGATTATATCTAAATAATGACCAAATGGAACCGATTAAACCAAAGTCAAAGTAAGATATAGTTAGTGGGTATCAATTTTGGGCATTATAGGGGTGCTAGTCCTTCTTCATGTATAATCAACTCCTGAACCCAACCAGTAAAACTCTAGACTTTATAGACCAAAAAATTAATGTTTCGAGTTTCGTAACTCGAAATATTGTTTTTAAAAGGCATCTGATCATGCCTAGCCTAAAATGGTTGGTGAAGACACCAAATTTATGGTTACTTCATGGTAACTTCCCAAGACTAGTTCGATAAGTGATTCGTCCGACAGTCTCTCTCCCCTTCACATTATCATGACTAATCCAAATTTCGACCAAGGGATAACTCAAAGGCTCAACCACACCACCATATATCTTTTAAGTCATGCGCACCTACTTTGGATTATCCGGAGGTAAAAAATGAAAAAGGGGCACATAGCGGCACTAATGAAAAGAAAAAAAATTCATAAAAATCCTCAAAAGCATTGAGAACTCTACGATGATATTGGCTATGCCATAAAAGAATGTATCAGCTTAGAAAATGCCATTGAAGGATTGATGCAGAAAAGACAGATCAAGTAATTTGTCAAGAAAGATAAATGATGCCGTACAATAACTACTTGACATCTTGATAAAGTTGAGAGAAAATGCCTAGTTTTGAGTACAACAATGTGATTATTGGCTGCAATGAGAGTTGGGCAAGTAGTAAATGAAAAAGAAAGTCACTTCTATGTTCTATGATTGCAGTTGGCACACACCCAAAAAAAGTTAAACTAGATTACTAAAATGTAATTTTTAGTGATAATGATAATGAACTAGTCGTTGACAATGGCAATGATCTAATAGTTGTGTCTACCATCTTAGGAAACTATCATGTGGATAAAATTTTGATTGATAATTATAGAATGATGGAGATCCTATAATAGAGTGCATTCTAAAAAATAAGGTATAATAGCGATGACCTACGCCCACCTTTACTGATATAAGGATTTACAACTAGCCAACGTCGGTAAAACGGTTTATCATCATATTGGTCACATTTAGCAATGGAGAACACATAGTCACCATAATGGTAGACTTTTTAGCAGTAGATTAGCTGTAGCATACTATTGGGTGACCGATTATGAAAAAAGCCAAGCTAATAACCTTAGTATATTGCTTAATAGTGAAATTCCAACCACAACTGGGGTAAAGTACTTGAAAGTCAATCAGATAATTGCCAGTAGTACCACCTCATGTTTATAAAGTTGACAAGGAAAAATAAGCACGAGGTTATAGTGACATCCTTGAAACATTATCAGGGAGTAAGATGTCGATTAACACAACCACTCTAACTAGTTTAGGCACCCTAGCATTCAAGAACGTAGATATTAGGGACAATTTTATCATCATAAAATGCAGCTAGCCGAAGAGACTATAAAGGTATCCTTATGTGCCAAACGATGACCTATTTATAAAGGTAGAGGGCTCATTGATACTAAAGGCAAAGAATGCCTTAACAAGCTTCCTATAGCAGAATGTAGATATCTTTGCTTGGTTGGCTATAGATATGCTAGGAATCGATATCGATGTGATAATGTACATCTTAAGTGTCAACCGACTGTGAAGCTGGTGAAATAGAAAAAGTGAAGAATTTCCCTAGAAAAATTCAGGCAATAAGAGAAGAAATGACAAGCTTTTTGATACATAATGGAGCTAATGTTTCTCAACTAGCTAACAAATATGGCAATGGTAAAGAATGCAATGGTAAATTAGATTGTGCATCGACTTCACCGACATCAATAAAGCTTACCCAAAAGATAATAACCCTTGGCAACAATAAATTACCTTATCGGTGGCTTATTAGGACATCAATTCCTTTCAATTATTGACATATTTTCTGGATATAGTCAGATTTGAATGGATCCACGTGTATATTTTGTTACAAGGTTATGCTATTCAGAGAAAAAAAATAGGGGCCACCTATCGGTGATTAGCAAACACAATTTTCAAAGGTTAAATTAGGTGATCCATTGATGTGTGCATAGACAACATGCTCATAAATAGCACATGAATTAGAAAACACATTACCAACCTTAAAGAGACAATTGGGATTCTTAAAAGACACAACATGAGACTGAACCATTCCAAATAAACATTCGAAGTGGTAGTCAAAAAATTCCTTGGTTTTATGGTGTCCTCAAGAGGAATTAAAGCAAACCTAAAAGAGATAAAGATAATATTAGAAATGGCCCCACCTAGATCAATAAAGGAAGTACAACAGTTGATAGAAAAAATAGTCGCACTTAACTATTTTGCCTCAAAATTAGCTCACAAGTACTTGACTCTTTTAAAATTACTCTGAATAAATTATACGTATAAGTGGACAGAGGAATGCTAATGAGTATTTGAGGAACTAAAGCATTATCGCTGCTCACCACAACTATTGGTGAGCCCCTTGCTTAATGATCTCTTGTTCATATACCTTGTTATATTTTATGAAACAGTTACCACTGTTCTAGTAAAAGAGGATGAAAAGATGTAGCTACTAATTTACTATTTCAGTAGGACACTTTAGGTAGGGGAGATGAACTACATAAAGACAACATGATTAGTTTATGCACTTGTTGTAGTAGCCAAAAGACTACATTAATGATTCCAAGCACACTCCATCATAGTGCTCATAGATCAACCTTTAAAAAATGTAATACAAAAAGTCAACTTAGGTTAAAAGATGATCTAATAGAATGTCGAACTGAGTGAGTTAGGCTAACATATGCCCCTAGAAGAGCAATCAAAGCACAAACACTAGCTGAATTTATCGCTGAATATTCATTCTCATCACTTGTTGAATCAGACCTAACCTCTAATTAATTCTTCGAGAGAGATCTTCGGCAATTGAGTCACCGTCTGCTTAAGAGCAAAAGATAATTTTGGTGAACTTTGAAATTATATATGGATGGATTATCAGGAAAAGAAAAATTGAGGGTTATTATTTGGCTATTGATCTCTATGGCCAAGAATGGCAGTGTGCCTTATCTTTGGAATTCATGGCTTCAAATAATGTTACAAAATACAAAGCTCTGATAGTAGGAATAGAGTTAACAAGAATCCTCGAAGATACTTGCTTAAAAGTGTACATTGACTCATAATTGATGGCAAGGTTGATCAATAGGGAATATGATATGAAAGATTAGATATTGGTTGACTATTAGAAAACTATCTCTAAGCTGGCCAATGCTTTTGGTCAGGTTATGTTCGAGCAGATCCTTACAAACACAATAGTTAAGCAGAATCGATTTCCAAAATGGCAAACAACTTAGAGATCGCCTAAAGAGGAAAAATTTTGCTAGAGTCAATCAAAACCTTAGGATATGATCAACATATCCATAAGATAACCATAAGCACTAGTGATAATTAGATAATGTTACTAATGGCATTTTCTAAGCAATACTACATTCGATAACCCTTTACAAAAAGGTGGTTAAAAATGGGCTACTAGTTATGCTATCATCAATGGCATTTTTTATAAGAAATCTTTTACTTACCTCTTACTCAAGTGTTTGTACCTAAACAATGCGAGCAATGTTCAAAGGGAGATCCATGAGGGAGTTTATGGTAACCACTTAAGGATGGAGCACTAGCACAAAAGGCATTCAGGCAAGGTTTTTCTAGCCAATTATGACGAAGGATGCCATAAGCTTAGTTAGAAAATGTGACAAGTGCTAACGGTTTACCAAGATATCTAGGTAGTTTGCTAAAGCACTAAAACAAATATTGAGTCCATAGCCTTACTATGTATAGGGCATCGATATACTAAACCCCTTTTTTGCCAATGACATCATAGCAAAGGTTCTTGATGGTAGGTTATAACTACTGTACAAAGTAGGTAGAAACTGGACTCATGGTAAGGATAATGGCCAGATCTATGGAAAGCTTTACTTGGAGATTCATTATCTTTCAGTTTACAATACCAAATGTCATTATATAAACATCAGGAAACAATTACAGGCAGATAAATTCAAAACTTTTTGTGAAAAATTCCATAAAAATTTGGTGCATAGCTTAGCTGCCCATTTTCAATCTAATAGACAAGTTGAATCTATGAAAAAAATTTACTTCAAGCACAGAAAAGGTTGGATGATGCTAAGGGAGTATAATAGGTGATCAGAATGAAAGAATGCAAAGTAACGGGACCCATACCTTTTAATTTGGCATATAGAATAGAAGTAATGGTCTCAGTAGAGATCGGTATTCAACGTATACAGACTGCCAATATTGTTTAAAAACTTTATGCCTACACCTAAAAGCAAAACCTAGACCTGTTGAAGGAAAACAGAAAAGATACTGCAGCATGAAAGATGATCTGGGCACAATAAGTGTCTCAATATTACAATAAAAAGGGTAAAGCATAGGCAATTCCAAGTAGGTGACTTAGTTGTATGAAACTACAAAGTAATTAGATTGGTAGAAGAACGAAAACAATTATCTCTAAATTGAGAGGTGTCGCAACGTACCCCAGGGTAGATGTTCGCGGATCTATAGTTGTATATGACTTAAAATATTTTTCTAACTTGGAAATGTCTTCTTGACTGAGACTTTTCTTTCACGATGTGATGAGAACAAGGATGTATAGATTCTCGACTTATGATACAATGAAGGGGACCATAAGATGAATCATTCATCTTATTGGTCTTGGATGACCACCATGAAATGACCAATGCTTGGAGTCGCCATCGATCATTTCAGGCTAGGCATGATCAGATGCCTATTAAAACCTATGTTTCGACTTGCTAAACACAAAACATCGATCTTATGGTCTACGTAGTGCAAATATTCACTATTTGGGTTTAGGATTTGGTTATGTGCGATGAGGTACAAACCTCTTCGTGACGCCTAAAATCGATACCTTGCTAGCTATATCTTACCTTGATTTTGATTCTTTTGATCTTACCCTGCCATTATTTTAATATAACCCTCTTTTAATGCATAAATCTTATAGAAATAAAAATCTAGGTTTTGATGAAAAAGATTTAATCTCATATACACCTCGAAGAGATGACAAATATAGAAATTTTCAATAAAAATGACCTTTGGATTTTGCTTTGAAAAATAAAATATCCCACTTTAGGCACTAGAGAGATGTTCACATGGAATATTACACTTGTTTTATTTGAAGTGATAGGGAAAACATGAATCCAAATAATCATCACAAAGAAATAATGTTAGTAAGGCAACAAATTAAGTAACATAACATGGATCATTCAATGCAATGATAAAGAAAAGGAATAGACTATTGGAATTTATCTCGCAATTGGCATCAATTATTTGGGAATAATCAAATTGAAATTTTTAAGATGCATCTGGGTTTCTTGATTGAACAAGGTTTGTTAGACATATTCATGGAAGTCTGAGAAGGAGACAAATTTAATTGTAGGTGAAAGATAGGGTTAGAGTATCCCCTCAGAAAAATAGGGTTGGAGTATCCTCATGGATGACAAATAATTTTCACAAATAAAGATTTTTAAATCTTGACAATTTGAAAAGCTGGGTTGGAGTATGCCTTCAGAAGGTCAGGTTTGGAGTATCGCCGTGGATGACAAATCATTTTGAGAAAAGAAGACTTTTTAATATCGACAATTTTGAAAAGTAGGGTTGGAGTATCCCTTCAAAATATTAGAGTTGGAGTATCCCTAAAAGTGACACATCTGATATTCTTTTGAGAAGTCGAGTTAGAAAACTTAAATTGACAAAACTTTATGATTTATAAAATGAAGGAGCCTTTTAACGACTTTTGGCAAAAGAAATTATTGTGAATGAGGATGGTAAAGATGTAAAGTATGTTTGTGCCTTGATACGAGCTTGTGGGAGGTCAAAGCATGTTCTCAAGGCTGATCAAGGTGCTATGGTGACATTCGAATGTCTCGAGATGAAACAAGGGAAAATAACTCAATTTTGACCATAACCAAAAATAAGGGATAGCATCGTGCTATCCCGCATCCCGAATTTATTTTAAATTAGTTTGAAGGCTTTAGAGGTTGGACAAGGCATCGTTAGAAATGTAACACAATGAGGGTCAATATAAAAGCATTCCCAATATCCCAAAAAGTGACTTCCTAGGAAAATAAATTTTCAAGTTCGAATTGATCGTGCTGCCAATAGAGCATATGAGGGGCAAGGTGTATTAAAATTTGAAAAATCACCGCATACTCATTTGATAGCAAAAAATTCCAAGCAATACCTTTCTGAAAGGGGAATTTCATGAATCTTTTAGGAAAAATATTTGAAAAATTTGAAAAAAATCCTTTATTAGGTCTGAATGGCCCAACTAGAATATAAGTTTGGATTCTAGAGGTTCTGGATAGTTTAGATTTCAAAAATCATAACTCTCTCATCCGCAATGACTCGGTGGTGAATAAGACATCGTTTTAAGGATAATTCGACACACTTTGAGAAAAAAATATAAAAAAATTCATGAAAAATCATTGAGGATTGTAAAGTGATTTTTCAATTTGCAACAGTTGTGCTGCTAGCAGAGGACAAAGTAAAACAAGGGATATTTCTTATTTTCTTTATGTTTACAGGTCCTAACTTGAGTAATTGACATTCAAATGTCCACGACTAAAGAGGAAAAGTGGCATGAGCATCACAAACTCATTTGCACAGCCTTGAGTAGTTTGGGACGATGAAACACCTCGTTGATCACACCACTCAAGGTTTTGACTCAAAAACAAAGCACAAATATTTTAGGAATAAGTGCAAGGCCATTTTTGTTGGAAAATAAAAAGACTTGAGCTCGTTTAATCAAGATTCCAGATCAAGAAAACTTAATTTTCCCCAAGATTTTTTTATGCTAACTTTAAGGAATATGCTAAGTTCATGGTTGTCTTCATTGGTTGAGGTTAACATGCTTGGCTTGGGGAGGTTTTGAAAATCAATTTTTGATAGCCATCAAACATGTATTTTGA
>JBBYHO010124634.1:21672-41793 GCA_038382025.1 Adansonia gregorii | reverse complement strand
ATAGTAAGTGATAGGGATGTTAAGTTCTTAAGTCATTTTTGGCATACTTTATGGAATAAGTTAGGAACTAAACTCTTATTTTCTACTGTTGCACATCCTCAAACGGATGGATAAATTGAAGTAGTTAATAAGACACTTACTATTTTGTTACATGCTATCATTCAAAGAACTTAAAACAATGGGAGAGATGTTTGCCATATATTGAGTTTGCATATAATAGGACTGTTTATTCTACTACTTCTTATTCTCCTTTTGAAGTTATGTATGGCTTTAATCTCTTAAATCCTTTGGATATTTTACCTTTGCCTACTAATGAACACGCTAATTTGGATGGTAAAAAAAAGGTAGATTTTGTTAGGTATTTGTATGCCAAGGTTCGAGCTATCATCAACAAAAAGAATGAGCAATATGTAAGGCAAACCAATAAGGGGCGTGTTAAGGTTGTTTTCAAACCTAGAGATTGGGTCTGGGTTCATTTGCATAAGGAGAGGTTTCCAGCTCAAAGGAAATCTAAGTTGCAGACTAGAGGAGATGGACCTTTTCAAGTGTTAGAAATGATTAATGACAATGCCTATAAGCTAGCTTTACCAAGTAGTTATGGTAATATGGGTGCTACCTTTAACATCACTGATTTATCTTTGTATGATGTAGGTGATTCGAGGATGAATCTTTTCGAGAATGGAGGGAATAATGGAGATCAACTTGCACAAACACCTATTTCCAATCATTCTCATGATCCTTTGCAAGGAATTAGAGGTCTAATGACTAGGGCAAAGACCAAATGCATGGAGCAAGCTTTGCAAGGACTAACCATGGAAATTCAAGCAAAGGAGGCTATTCAAAATGAATAAGATGCATTGCCAAGATTGATCACTTTTCTACATTATGTTGAGGCCAAAAAGAAAAGATGAATAAAGCTTGCAACCTAATTCATATGTCCAAGATGAATGGAGCCCAATTTACATGTATTCATGGGCCTATGGATTAGGATTTTAGATTTTTTTTTATTTTTTTGACTTTTCATGTTTTTAATTTATTTAGATAATTCCTAATTATATTATGATAAGGAGTAGACTTTATCTTTATTGATTAGGATTGTGTTTAGGATTTTAAGTTGTTTAGATAAGTCCTAATTAGATTAGGATTAACTTTTCCTTATTGATTAGGATTTCCTTATTTAGTTAGGGCTTTACAAATTTATGGCGTATATAAGGGAGTCTTATTCATGTAATTCAGTAGATTGGAATATAAAAAAATACTTGAGAGTTTCTTCACTTTGTGAGAACTTCTTCTTTGTTCTTTAAATAAGAACTCCATTTAATCTTATCAGGGTAACTTGTGACGATCAAAATTATATAACTTTGGTTCTAATTAGTAGGTTTGATTGGGGTCAAGTACTCTTTGCTTGACTTTGAAGATGATCCTAGGGTTCTAATTCCATCCAATCGGGTTTTAGTTTGTGTTTTCATCCTAAGGTTCACATTATATTGACACTTCAGATTTTAGGAAAAGCTTTTTTCTTTCCACCATTTTTTTAATCAAAATTCATTTGTGAAATGAGTTAAATTTGGATACTTATAATAATCTCTATTCCTTGTTTTATGGGCACTACAACCATGTTCTCCTTATTGGGATACATGATATTGATGCTTTAGATTTGCAAGAAAAGCCTTTCTTTTCGTGATTTTCTTTATAATTAATATTCATCCGTGAAATGGGGCAAACTTGAATACTCATAATAATCACTATTTTTTTTGTTATTAGCAATACAATCATGTTCTCCACGTTAGGAAACATGATATAGGTGCTTTGGGTTTGCAAGAAAAGCATTTCTTTCTACCATTTTCCTTATAATCAAAGTTCATTTGTGAAACGAGACAAACTCAAATACTAATTGCAATCTCTATTCTTTTTGTCAATGGCACTACAATCATGTTCTCCATATTGGGAGACACGATATTGATGCTTTGGTTTAGCAAGAAAAGCTTTTCTTTCCACCATTTTCTTTATAATTTAAGTTCATCCATGAAATGAGACAAACTTGGATACTCGTAATAATCTCTATTCTTTTTGTTATGGGCACTACAATCATGTTCTCTACATTGGGATGCACGATATTAATGCTTTGGATTTGCAAGAAAAGCTTTTCATTCCACCATTTTCCTTATAATTGAAGTTCATCATGAAATGAGACAAACTTGGGTACTCATTATAATCTCCATTCTTTTTGTTACGGTCACTACAATAATATTCTCCCCATTGGGATACATAATATTGATATTGTGTTGCTATATTAGCTTTGAATTAATCTTAGTTTTGATATAACTAAAACTTAAGCTTAATTAGCTTGTGTTTAATTATTGTCAAGACTAGAATTTGCAAGAAAAGCTTCTCTTTCCATCATTTTCCTTATAATCAAAATTTATCCATGAAATGAGACAAACTTGGATTCTCATAATAATCTCCATTCTTTTGTTATGGGCACTACAACCATGTTCTCCTCGTTGGGATACACGATATTAAAGCTTTGGATTTGCCAGAAAAGCTTTTCTATCCACTATTTTCCTATATTCAAAGTTCATCCATGAAATGAGGCAAACTTGGATACTTGTAATAATCTCCATTTTTTTTGTTATGGGTACTACGATCATGTTCTCCTTATTGGGATACAGGATATTAACGCTTTGGATTTGCAAGAAAAGCTTTTCTTTCCACCATTTTCCTTATAATCAAAGTTAATTTATGAAATGAGGCAAACTTAAATTCTCGTAATGATCACTATTCCATTTATTATTGGCACAACAACCTTCTTCTCCACATTGGGATACACGATATTGATGTTTTGGATTTGCAAGAAAAGCTTTTCTTTTCACGATTTTTCTTAAATTAAATTTCATCCGTGAAATGAGACATATTTAGATTCTCATAATAAACTCCATTCTTTTTGTTATGGGCACTACAACCATGTTCCCCTCACAGGGATACATGATATTGAAGCTTTGGAATTGCCAAAAAAGCTTTTCTATCCACTATTTTCCTTATATTCAAAGTTCATCCATGAAATGAGGCAAACTTGGATACTCGCAATAATCTCCACTTTTTTGTTATGGGCACTACAATCATGTTCTACTCATTGGGATACATGATATTGACGCTTTGGATTTGCAAGAAAATCTTTTCTTTCTACCATTTGCCCTGTAATGAAAGTTCATCTGTGAAATGAGGCAAACTTGGATTCTTGTTATAATCACTATTCCATTTATTATGGGCACTACAATCATGTTATCCTCATTGGGATGCACGATATTGATGCTTTGGTTTTGCAACAAAAGCTTTTCTTTCCACCATTTTCCTTATAATCAAAGTTCACCCATGAAGTAAGGCAAACCTGGATACTTGTAATAATTTCCATTCTTTTTGTTATGGGCACTATAACCGTGTTCTATTCTTTGGGATACACAATATTGATGCTTTGGACTGGCAAGAAAAACTTTTCTTTCCACTATTTTTTTTACAACCAAAGTTCATCCGTGAAATGAGACAAACTTGGATTCAACACAATAATCTCTATTCCTTTTTTATTGGCATGACACTCTTGTTCTCCACATTAGGATACATGATAATGATGCTTCGAATTTGCAAGAAAAGCTTTTCTTTCCACCATTTTCCTTATAATCAAAATTCATCCATGAAATGAGGAAAACTTGGATTCTCATAATAATCTTCATTTTTTTCTTATTGGCATTACAATCTTGTTCTTCACTTTGAGATACATGATATTGATTCTTCGGATTTGAAAGAACAGCTTTTCTTTCCACCATTTTTTGAATAATTGAAGTTCATCCTTGAAATGCGGCAAACTTGGATACTTCGGATACGCGATATGGTTATTGGCGCTACAATCATGTTTCCCATATTAGGATATATGATATTGATGCTTCGGATTTGCAAGAGCAGCTTCTCCTTCCTTCATTTTCCTTATTATGAAAATTCAACTATAAAATGAGACAAACTTGGATTGTCATAATAATCTCCATTCTTTTTGTTATGGGCACGACAACCATGTTCTTCTCGTTGGGATACACGATGTTGAAGCTTTGGATTTGCCAGAAAAGCTTTTTTATCCACCATTTTCCTTATATTCAAAGTTCATCTATGAAATGAGGCAAACTTGGATACTCGTAATAATCTCCACTCTCTTTGTTATGGGCACTATAATCATGTTCTCCTCATTGGGATACATGATATTGATGCTTTGGATTTGCAAGAAAAGCTTTTTTTTCTACCATTTTCGTTATAATCAAAGTTCATCAGTGAAATGAGACAAACTTGGATTCCCGTAATGATCACTATTCCTTTTGTTGTTGGTGCTACAACCTTGTTCTCCATATTGGGATGCACGATATTGATGTTTTGGATTTGTAAGAAAACCTTTTCTTTCCACGATTTTTCTTATAATTAAATTTCATCCATGAAATGATACAAACTTGGATTCTTATAATAATCTTCATTCTTTTTGTTATGGGCACTACAACCATGTTCTCCTTGCTGGGATACATGATATGATGCTTTGGATTTTCCAGAAAAGCTTTTCTATCCACCATTTTCCTTATAATTAAAATTCATTCGTGAAATAAGACAAACTTGGATGCTCGTAATAATCTTCATTTTTTTTGTTATTGGCACTACAATCATGTTCTACTTATTGGGATACACGATATTAACACTTTGGATTTGCAAGCAAAGCTTTTCTTTCCACCATTTTCCTTATAATCAAAGTTCATTTGTGAAATGAGACAAACTTGGATTCTCGTAATGATCATTATTCCTTTTGTTATTGGTGCTACAACCTTGTTCTCCATATTGGGATACACGATATTGATGTTTTGGATTTGCAAGTAAAGCTTTTCTTTCCATGATTTTACTTATAATTAAAATTCATTAGTGAAATGATACAAACTTAGATACTCATAATAATCTCCATTCTTTTTGTTATGGGCACTGCAACCATGCTCACCTTGCTGAAATACACGATATTGATGCTTTGGATTTGCTTGAAAAGCTTTTCTATCCACCATTTTCCTTATAATCAAAGTTCATCCGTGAAATAAGATAAACTTGGATACTCATAATAATCTCCACTTTTTTTGTTATAGGCACTACAATCATGTTTTTCTCATTGGGATACATAATATTGATGCTTTGGATTTGAAAGAGAAGCTTTCTTTTCTGCATTTTCCTTATAATCAAAGTTTGTTTGTGAAATAAGACAAACTTGGTTTCTCATAATAGTCTCTATTCCTTTTGTTATTAGCCCTCCAATCTTGTTCTCCATATTGAAAGACACAATATTGACACTTTGGATTTACAAGGGAAGCTTTTCTTTTAACCATTTTCCTTATAATCAAAGTTCATCCGTCAAATGAGACAAACTTGGATTCTCATAATAGTCTCTATTCCTTCTGTTATTGACCATCCAATCTTGTTCTCTACATTGGGGTACACGATATTGATGCTTCGAATTTGCAAGAAGAACTTTCCACCATTTTCCTTATAATCAAAATTCCTCCGTGAAATGAGCTAAACTCGGATATTCGTAATAATCTCCGTTCTTTTTATTATGCGCACAACACTCATGTTCTATTCATTGGGATTCACGATTATGATGCTTTGGACTTGCAAGGAAAATGTTTTTTTCCACCATTTTCCTTATAATCAAAGTTCTATCGTGAAATAAGACAAACTTGGATTCCCACAATAATCTCCATTCCTTTTGTTATTTGCACTACAATCTTGTTCTCTATAGTGGGATACACAATATTGATGCTTTGGATTTGCAAGAAAAGCTTTTCTTTTCACCATTTTCCTTGTAATCAAATTTCATCCATGAAATAAGGCAAACTTAGATTCTCATAATAAACTCTATTTTTTTTATTGGCACTACAACCTTGTTCTCCACTTTGGAAAACATGATATTGATGCTTTGGATTTGCAAGAAAAGCTTTTCTTTCCACCATTTTTCATATAGTTGAAGTTCATCCTTGAAATGTGACAAACTTGGATACTTATAATAATCTCCATTCTTTTAGTTATTAGCACTACAATCATGTTCTCCACATGGGGATGCATGATATTAATGCTTCAGATTTGCAAGAAAAGCTTTTCCTTCTACTATTTTCCTTATAATCAAAATTCATCCATGGAATGAGACTAACTTTGATTGTGATAATAATCTACATTTCTTTTGTTATTGGAACTATAATCTTGTTCTCCACATTGGGATACATGATATTCATGCTTTGGATTTGTACGAAAAGTTTTTTTTTCCACCATTTTCCATATAATCAAAGTTTATCCATGAAATGATATAAACTTGGATAGTTGTAATAATCTCTATTCTTTTTGTTATTGGCACTAGAATCATGTTCTCTACATTGAGATATGTAATATTGACACTTTGGATTTGCAAGAAAAGTTTTTCTTCCCATGATTTTCTTTACAATAAATGTCCATCCATGAAATGAGAGAAACTTGGATACTCAAAATAATCACCATTTTTTTTGTTATTAGCAATACAATCATGTTATCAACATTAGGATACATGATATCGATGCTTTGGATTTGCAAGAAAAGCTTTTGTTTTCACTATTTTCTATATAATTAAAGTTTATCCGTGAAATGAGACAACTTGGATACTCATAGTAATCACCATTTTTTTTGTTATTGGCAATACGATCATGTTCTCCATATTGAGATACACGATATTGATGCTTTGGAATTGCAAGAAAAGCTTTTCTTTCCACCATTTTCCTTATAATCAAAGTTCATCCGTGAAGTGAGAAAAATCGAGATTATTATAACAGTCTCTATTCTTTTTGTTATTGGCACTACAATCTTGTTTTTCACTTTGGGATACACAATATTGATGCTTCGTATTTACAGGAAAAGCTTTTCTTTCAACCATTTTTCTTATAATAAAAAATTCATCCGTGAAATGAGATAACCTTGGATACTGATAATAATCTCCATTCTTTTTCTTATGGGCACTACAACCATGTTCTCCTTGCTGAGATACAGGATATTGATGCTTTGGATTTGCAAGAAAAGCTTTTCTGTCCATCATTTACCTTAAAATCAAAGTTTATTTGTAAAATGAGACAAACTTGGATACTCATAATAATCTCTATTCTTTTTACTATGGGCACTACAATCATGTTCTCCTTATTGGGATACACTATGTTGACACTTTCAATTTGCAAGAAAAGCTTTTCTTTTCTCTATTTTCCTTATAATCAAAGTTCATCCATAAAATGAGACAAACTTTGATGCTCATAATAATCACCATTCTTTTTGTTATTGGCCATACAATCATGTTCTCCATATTGGGATACATGATATTGATGCTTTGGGCTTGCAAGAAAAGCTTTCTTTCCACCATTTTCCTTATAATCAAAGTTCATCCGTGATATGGGACAAACTTCAATTCTCACAATAATCTCTATTTCTTTTGTTATTGGCACTATAATCTTGTTCTCCAAATAGGGATGCATGATATTGATACTTCAAATTTGCAAGAAAAGCTTTTCTTTCAAGCATTTTCTTTTTAATTAAAATTCATCTATGGAAGGAGACAAACTTGGTGATGGAGATCAACTTGCACAAACACTTATTTCCAACCATTCTTGTGATCCTTTGCAAGGAATTGTAGGTCCAATGACTAGGGCAAAGACTAAATGCATGGACCAAGCTTTGCAAGGACTAATCATGGAAATGCAAGCAAAGGAGGCTATTCAAAATGAATCAAATGCATTGTCAAGATTGATCACTTTTCTGCATTTTGTTGAGGCTAAAAAGAAAAGAAGAATAAAGCTTGGAGCCCAATTTATGTTGAGGCTAAAAAAAAGATGAATTAAGCTTGGAGCCTACCACAATGACCTCGAGATGGATCCTTGCTGATCTACGAGTGCATATGACTTAAAATATTTTCCTGACTTAGAAATGTCTTCTTGATCGTAAATTTTCTTTAGTGATGTGATGAAAATGAGAATGTACATATTCTTGACTTATGGTACAAGGAAAGGGACGATAAGATGAATCACTCATCTTATTAGTCTTGAATGACCATCATGAAATGGTAAATGCTTAGAGTTGCCACCGATCATTTTGGGCTAGGCATGATCAGATGCCTATTGAAACCTGTGTTTTAAGTTACGAAACTCAAAACATCGATCCCATGGTCTACGTAATACAAAGATTCATCATTTGGGATTAGGAGTTGGTTATGTGCGATGAGGTACGAACCTTTTCACGACACCTAAAATCGATACCTTACTAGCTATATCTTATCTCGATTTCAATTATTTTGATCTTATCTTGTCATTATTTTGATATAACCCTATTTTAGTGCATGAATCTTATATAAATACAAATCTAGGTTTTGATGAAAAAAATATAATCTCATATATGCCCCGAAAAAATGGGGAACATATAGATTTTTAATAAAATGACCTCTGGATTTCACTTTGAAAATGGAATGTTCCACTTTAGGGACTAGAGAGATACCTACATGGAACATTACCTTTAATTTTATTTGAAATGTTTTGAAAATAAGAATGCAAATAGCCACTACAAAGAAATCATGTTAGTAAGGCAATAAATGAAGTAACATAACATGAATCATTCGATGCAATGATAAAGAAAATAATTGGACTATTGAAATTTATCTTACAATTGGCATTAATTATCCAGGAATGATCGAATCGACAAATTTTGGGATGCATCTGTGTTCCTTGATTAAATGAGGTTTGTTTGACATATTCATGGAAATTTGAGAAGGAGAAAAATTTAATTATATTTGAAAGACAGGGTCGGAGTATTCCTTCAAAAAGATGGGGTCAGAGTATCCTCGTGGATCATGAATAATTTTAATGAAGAAAGATTCTTTAAAGGTTGAAAATTTTGAAAAGCGGGGTTGGAGGTGGATGACAACTCATTTTGACAAAAAAAGTTTTTTTATCTTAACAATTTTGAAAAATAGGGTTGGAGTATCCCCTCAAAAAGATAGGGTTGGAGTATCCCCGAAAGTGGCGTGTCTGACGCTTTTTTTAAGAAGTCGAGTTGGAAAAATTTAGTTGATAAAACCTTATGATTCAGAAGACAATTGAGCATTTTGATGACTTTTGGTGAAGGAAATTATTGTGAATGAGGATAGTGAAGATGTAAAATATATTTGTGCCTTGATACGAGCCAATGAGAGGTCGAAACATGCTCTTGAGTCTAAATGGGGTGATATGGAGACATTCAAATGTCTCGAGACAAAATTTGGGAAAAATAACTCAATTTTGACCATAATCAAAAATAGGGGATAGCATCGCGCTATCCGACTTCTTGAATTTATTCTAAATTGGTTTGAAGGTTTTAAAGGGTGGACAAGATACTGTTAGAAAGGTAACTCGATGAGGTCAACCTAAAAATATTCCCCATATCCCAAAAAGTGGTTTTCTGGGGGAATAAATTTTCAAGTTTGGACTAATTGAGCTGCTGGAAGAGCATATGAGGAACAAGGTATATCAAAATTTGAAAAATCATTCCGGGCTCATTTAGTATTGAAAAATTGCAAATAATACCTTTCTGGAAAGGGAATTTCATAAATCTTTTAAGAAAAATATTTGAAAATTTTGGAAAAATCAATCACTGGGCATGAATGGCCCAACTAGAATACATGTTCGGATTCTAGAGGTTCCAAATAGTTTAGACTTGAAAAATCATAATTCTCTCATCTGGAATGATTCCTGGTGAATAAGACATCGTTTTAAAGATAATTTGACATGCTTTGATAGAAAAATATCAAAAATGCATGAAAAAACATTTCAAATTTTAAAATGATTTTTCAATTTGCAACAATTACACTGTCAACAAGGGATATCTCTTATTTTTTATGTCTATGGGTCCAAACTGGAGTCATTGGCATTTGAATGTCTATGACTGAACGAAAAGAGTGGTATGAGCACACAAACTCATTTGCGCAACCCCAGAGTAGTTTAGGGTGATAAAATAGCCCATTGATCATGCCACTCAAGGTTTTGACTTAAGAAAAAGGCATAAATATTTAGGGAATAATTGTAAGAGCATTTTCATTTGAAAATCAAAAGATTTGAGCTTGTTTAACCAGGATTCTAGATCTGGAAAACTTAATTTTCCCAAGATATTTTGCTAGCTTTAAGGAAAATTTTAAGTTCATGCTAATCCTCATTGGTTGAGGTTAACATGCTGGGCTTGAGGGGGTTTCAAAAGTTAGTTTTTATTAGCCATCGGACATACATTTTGACAACAAACATACAAGGCGATGGTACATAACATGAATGGGGATGCTAATTTTACTAATGGCCTAGACAAAGAAAATGTTATGCACTTTAACAAGAAAATGTTATGGACGCTGAAAATGACAATGATTCATGCAAGTTAATGTGTAAATGTGCTTGAAATGTTAGGTTAATGATTTATACATGGATTAAGGAAAACAAGATGCATGGACATGGTATAAAATGCATAAGCAAGAGATATCAAACTAATGAGGATGAAATGAGGCATTTTGCACATAAAAGGGGCATTAAAGCATCCAAATCTTAAACTACCACAACCAAATGCCACAATAATGCATGATAATCCTAAGAGGGTGATGAAAACATGGAGAGCTCATTAAAATGATGAAGGTGTTGAAAAATAGAAAATGTAAGTGATAGAGTAGGAAGTTATACCAATAAAACTTCAACTTTAGCCTAATAGTTGGAGCAGCAGAGATGGCTTGAATTTCCCTCTTTTTTTTTTTGTAAATAAGCAAAAAAAGAGAGAAACAATAAGGTTTTGGTTCTTGTATGGATAACGGTGATTTTTAGAATGTGTAGAGGTTGAGAGTGAGTCTTTTGCGACTATTTTTGGCTAGTGGGTGAAGAGCTATGGGATTTGGTTTTTGGACGTGTGAATGTGTTTTTGGAAGTTGAAACAAGCTGGAATCTAACCTTTTTCAGCTGAGATAGAAGTGGTCTATTTATGCCAGCATTTTGGAGGTGTTTTTGGCCATTTCTCAAGGGGGACAAGGTGATGTCAGCATGGTGGCCATAGGGAGCAACTTGCTGCCAATGTTATGGGCATACGGTGGCTGGTTTAAATGCTAAAATGATTTTCCAGCAAATAAGGTGTTTTGATGGTACATTGGCGAACAATTAGGGAGGAGTAGGGTGATCAAATGACATTGACCCTTTTGATCCAATTTAGACTTAAAAAAATGTTTTTATTAATTTAAAAGTCTAAATTCATATTTTGACATCTGTTTTAATCTTTCTTGATGCAGAAAAATGAGTTAAAATCAAGTTTTGGATCAACGATGGACAAGTCAATAATGCCCGGACAGTGAAAATGGCCTGTATGTATCGATACATTTGGTCCAAAAACCTTGATGGTATCAATACATTTGGTCCAAAAACCTTGATGGTATTGATACAATGGTTTATAGAATCGATACAATGATACAATGATCATTGTATCGATACATTTCTTTACATAATGCGTGTTTTTGTCTTGGCATGGCCTAGTATCGATACATGAGGTCCTGTATTGATACAGAGGCTTATGTATCGATACATCTACATGTTGTATCGATACATATAGGGACATTTCAAATTTTTGGCACATTGAAGAATTGTATAGATACATGGTTCTCATGTCTCGATACATCCAAGTAAAATTATGAATTTTTTCATATCTTTTGTCCCCGGATACCTTGAACTACGTCATTTGATTTCACATCTTTGCATTTACCTTTGATATGATCCCCATGCCTTCTTGACCTCCTCAAAATACATTTTCATGAATAACACATTGCCCCTTTTCACGTCCATGCTCTAGATTGATACAAATTAGCCTAGACAAACTAAGGTGACTACAGAGCCTAATTCACTTGTCCAAGATGAATAGAGCCTAATTTCCATGTATACATGGGCCTATAGATTAGGATTTTAGATTTTTTTTATTTTTTTGACTTTTAATTTTTTAAATTTATTTAGATAATTCTTAATTAGATTATGATAAGGAGTAAACTTTATCTTTATCAATTAGGATTGTGTTTAGGATTTTAAGTTGTTTTAGATAAGTCCTAATCATATTAGGATTATGAATAAACTTTTCCTTATTGATTAGGATGTCCTTGTTCAGTTAAGGCTTTATAGATTTTTGGCTTATATAAGGGAGTCTTATTCATGTAATTCAGCAGATTTGGAAAAAAAAAATAATTGAGAGTTTATTTACTTTGTGAAAACTTCTTCTTTGTTCTTTAAACAAGAACTCAATTTGATCTTATCAGGGTAACTTATGGCGATCAAAATTGTTATAACTTTGGTTCTAATCATCAGGTTTGATTAAGGTCAAGTTTTCTTTGATTGACTTTAAAGATGATCCTAGGGTTCTAATTACATCTAATCGAGTTTTAATTTGTGTTTTCATCCTAAGGTTCGCATTACTTGGATTCTCGTAATAATCTCCATTTCTTTTGTTATCGGCACTACAACCTTGTTCTCCACTTTGGGATGTATGATATTGACGCATTGGATTTGCAAGAAAAGTTTTTCTTTCCACCATTTTCCTTATAATTAATGTTCATCCATGGAATAAGACAAACTTGGATACTCATAATAATCTTCATTCTTTTTGTTATGCATGCTACAATCATGTTTTACTCATTGGGATACACGTTATTAATGCTTTGAATTTTTAATAAAAGCTTTTTTTTCACCATTTTCCTTATAATTAAAGTTCATCCATGAAAAGAGATAAACTTGGATGCACATAATATTCTCCATTCTTTTTGTTATGGGGACTATGATCATGATCTCCTCATTGGGATACACAATATTGATTGTTCAGATTTGCAAGAAAAGCTCTTCTTTCCACCATTTTCCTTAGAATCAAAGTTTATCTGTGGAATGAGACAAAATTGGATTCACATATTAATCTCTATTTCTTTTGTTGTTGGCATTACAATCTTGTTTTCCACCTTGGGATACATGTTATTGATGCTTCAGATTTGTAAGAAAAGCTTTTTTCCACCATTTTCCTTATAATCAAAATTTATCCATGAAATGAGATAAGCTTTGATACTTGTAATAATCTATATTCTTTTTATTATAGGTATTACAATCATGTTCTTGTCATTGGGATGCATGATATTGATGCTTTGGATTTGCAAGAAAAGCTTTTTTTCCACGATTTTCTTTATAGTTTATGTTCATCCGTGAAATGAGACAAACTTAGATACCCATAATAATTACCATTCTTTTTATTATTGGTAATACAATCATGTTCTCCACATTGGGATACATGATATTGACGCTTTGGATTTGCAAGAAAAGCTTTTTGTTCCACTATTTTCCTTAAAATCAAAGTTCATTCGTGAAATGAGACAAACTTGGATTCTCGTAATAATCTCCATTCCTTTTGTTATTGGCAAAACAATCTAGTTTTCCATGTTAGGATACACAATATTGATGCTTCGGATTTGCCAGAAAGGCTTTTCTTTCCACCATTTTCCTTACAATCAAAATTCATCTATGAAATGAGGTAAACTCTGATACTTATAATAATCTCCATTTTTTTTGTTATCGGCACTACAATCATGTTCTGTTCATTGGGATACACGATAATTATGCTTTGGATTTGCAGGAGAAACTTTTTTTGCACTATTTTCCTTATAATTAAAGTTCATTTGTGAAATAAGACAAACTTAGATTCTTATAATAATCTCCATTCTTTTTATTGTTGGCACTACAATCTTGTTCTCCACATTGGGATACACGATATTGATTCTTTGAATTTGCAAGAAAAGCTTTTCTTTCCATCATTTTTCTTATAATCAAAGTTCATCTATGAAATGTGACAAACTTAGATTCTTATAATAATCTCCATTCCTTTTGTTATTAGTACTGCAATCTTGTTCTCCACATTAGGATACATGATATTGGTGCTTCGGATTTGCAAGAAAAGCTTTTCTTTCTACTATTTTCCTTAGAATCAAAGTTCATCCGTGAAATAAGACAAATTGGATTATCGTAATAGTCTCTATTCTTTTTGTTATTGGCACCACAATCTTGTTCTTCACATTGGGATAGACGATATTGATACTTCGGATTTGCAAGAAAAGCTTTCCTTTCCACCATTTTTGATACAGAACCCTAAGGCTAAATAACCTGAAAACTCTTAAACACACACTTTGACAAGAACATGAACAAGAAGAAATTCCCAACCCTAATGAACCTTTAATTAATTATATGAATGGAAAAACATATGATAACGTTGATTTGAAAAGGAGAATGGAATTCGCCATAAGTAATTACCTTGATGATAATTATATTCTCGATGCAGTTGAAGTAGACAAGCAATCCTCCTTAAAATAAGTAAAAACTCAATATTTTACCAATAACCAAATCTGCCGTGCAATGTTCATTATGAGGTATTTATGCCCCTTGAAAACAAAAGAAAACAACCTTGAGATATAAAAGGCCTTTAAACATGGGCCTCGCACCAAAATAAATAAGGCCTAAACCTAGCATCTCTAAAATATAGCCCATTAAGCCTAAAGATTTAAATTAAATAAGCGAAAAGCTAGTAAAAACCCATCTCACCAAAACAAGCTCATAATGAATTAAAAAGAAACCCAAATGCAAAATACAAGTAGTAGGCTGCCCAAAGCTATTCTTTTAACTTAAAATAATTAATTAAATAAGAATTAGAGTCTTCTTGCAAATTCATACCCATTTGATTAGATATGATGCCATTGGTCCTCGTTGTCTCTTGAGATTCTATGCCATTTACAATTCTACCCATATAGGATTTTGAAGTGCTTCTTTAAACTTCTTAACTTTTGATCTTGTTACTGGTCCGCTCGACATTGCTAGCTCATCTTTGGTTCCATTCCTCTTGCAATGTACCATCGTTGTGCTCACGTCATCCCCCCCTCTTCCAAAGGATTCATCCTTAAATCTGAATCAAAGTCAAAAAGAGATAAGTTAGAAACATTAAAAGTAGCATTAATATTATACTTACCTGGCAAATCGATCTTGTATGCATTATCATTGATGCATGCCAACACCTGGAATGGTCCATCACCCCTTGCATTAAATTTTGACTTTTTTTGTTTTGGAAATCTCTCTTTTCACATATGAACCCAAACCCAATCACCTGGTTTAAAGCTAACTTGCTTTCTACCTTTATTTGCCTTTTATGCATACATGCGATTCTTTTTCTCAATTTTTTCTCGTGCTATCTCATGTATTGTTTTAACCAAGCAGCCTTCTTCTTGCCATCTAAACTAGCAATCTCACTCAAGGGTAAAGGCATCAAGTCCAACACAGTTAATAGATTAAAACCATACACAATTTCAAATGGAGAATAACCTATAGAAGAATGTATAGGATAATTATATGCAAACTCAATGAATGGCAAACAATCTTCCTAAGTTTTCAAGTTTTTTCCAACAATTGCACGCAACATGGTTCCCAAAGTCCTATTAACTACCTCAGTTTGCCCATCAATTTATGGGTGACATGTAGTAGAGAATAAAAGTTTAATACATAACTTTCCCCATAAAACTTTCCAAAAATCACTTAAGAACTTAACATCCTATCTGAAACAATAGTTCTTGGCACACCATGAAGCCAAACCAGTTCCCTAAAGAAAAGATCAGCAATCTTTATTGCATTATCTATTTTATGGCAAGCAATGAAATGAGCCATTTTACTAAATCTGTCCATAACAATAAATATGCTATCCTTACCTTTCCTAGTCCTAAGTAAACCCAATACAAAATCCATAGATATATCAATCCAAGGTTTACTACATACAGGTAAACGTGTATACAGACCATAAGGCAAAGGCCTAGACTTGGCTTGTTTGCACGTAATACACTTGGCACAAACCCTTTCCATATCTTTTCTTATATTCAGCCAATAAAAATGTTCACTAAGCATATCTAAGGTCTTTTGAACACCAAAATGCCCTATTAACCCTCCACTATGTGATTCTCTAACAAGCAGCTCTTTAATAGAACATGTACGAATATAAAATTGTTTGCCCCTAGAAAGATATCTTTCATGCCTATAGAACGTATCAAATGCAGCATGTTTACAAGCTTGATATACATTAGCAAAATCAGCATCATCAACATGCATCTCTTTTAAATCCTCAAATCCAAGTAACTTAGAAGTAAGCATAGAAATTAGAGTGTATCTTCTTGATAGTGCATCAGCTATAACGTTTTTCTTACCTAGCTTGTATTTTCTCACATATGGATATGTTTCAAGATACTCCACCTAACTTGCATGCCTTTTGCTCAAATTCCCTTATACTTTTAAGTACTTGAGAGATTGATGATCACTATGTATCATAAACTCTTTTGGTAGCAAATAATTCCCCACATTTCAAGAGCTCTCAGTAAGGCATAAAGCTTTTTATCATAAGTGGAGTAGTTCAAAATTGATCCACTTAACTTCTAACTGAAATATTCTATGGGACGATTCTTCTGCATCAAAATAGCCCCTATACCAATCCCAAAAGCACCACATTCAATTTTAAAAGTCCTAAAAAATCAGGCAAATGCAAAATGGGTGTAGTACATAATTTTTCCTTTAAGGTATTAGATGCATTTTCCTGTTCTTTCTTCCATCTAAAACCAACATTCTTCTTAATGATTTCATTCAATGGGGAAATGATAGTAGAGAAATCTCTAACAAATCGCCTATAAAAACTTTCTAAACCATGGAAACACCTAACCTCACTAGCTGACATAGAAGGGCATCATTAGTAATTTAGAAACTATTCGACTGATTATGTTAATGTCTCTGGTTTTGATAGGATTCTGATAGAATGCATATGTCAATTTTTGGTTAGCCTAAAATAGTTTTTCTTGAGATGTGGCTTGTGAAAGTAAAAAATTATTTGGTGTATGGTCATGTCGAACCAATGTTTGGATGCGAAACATGCACGATCTTAACGATAGGGCATAAGTGAAGTTTTTTATGCTTTTTTTCCTTTCGATGTAACATCGAGATGTCCTAATGCATATTTTAGTTAATTATCAAACATTACCAACTAAATGACAAGTGTAAAGTGAAGCGTACAAGGGTTAAAAGAAATAAAGTAATATTTATTCATGACAACAAAAAACACAAAACTCGATATATCTTTTGACAAACAATTGATAGGGTAACAAGAAAGATGATCTTTCAGGCAAAAGTTGCCTCTAAAAATCATGACATGGATGGTTTTTAGGTGCCTTTCAAATCTTTCTCGAGCAATGAATGTGTCTAGCATGAGCTGATCTTCGAAAGATCTCTAGGATTACTTTATCTTATCCTGTAGGTACTCTTAATTTATGTCCTATCAAAATTGATCTTCTTAAGTTGCCCTTGTAGGTTTTCAACTGTAGTTGGGTTGGTTACCCAGATGTCCTTTTCAGATTTTCATCTAGACCTCTTTCTGTTTTCCTCTTTTTTATTTTTTTTATTTTTTGGTTTTATTTTTTTTGCTTTTTCCCCACTTTTAACGAATGCCTTTTTAGGTTTTTTCCCTTTACGTGTAATATTTCCTGACTAGGCTGGGTAAGACATTACCGTCCACTTTTGACAAAATTAGGGCCTCTTCGGAGAAGGCTTGCTTCACGACATACGGTCCTTCCTAATTAGGGGTCCATTTGCCCCATGCATTCTTATGAATTGGGAGGATCTTTTTCAATACCAATTCACCTAGTGAAATTATCATGGGTGCCTTTTTTTGTCATGGGCTCTGATCATACATCTTTGATATATTTGACGATCGCAGATGCCCTTCATGCCATTTTCCTCGATGAAGTTGAGCTTGTCATATCTGTTATTGACCTAATCGACTCCTTCAAGTTTGGTTTCCATCAACACTCTGAGAGAAGGGATCTCGACTTTGTAAGCAATACAGCTTCCATCCCATAGATAATAAAAAATAGGGTAGCATCGTGGAAGTACGAACTGAGCACTGATAGGCATGAAGTGCAAAGAAAAGCTTCTCATGCCAGTATTTGCAAGTCTCGACCATTTTTTTAACTATTCTTTTAATGTTTTTGTTGGCTGTCTCAACTGCCCCATTCATTTTTGGGCGATAAGGGACAGAATTATAATGCTGGATCTTGAACTATGAATGGACTGCTTGCATCATTTTATTATTTAAATTACTTGTGTTGTTTATGATGATTTGGTTTAGAAGGCCATATTTACAGATGATGTCCCATTTGAAAAACTTACAGACGGTCGATCTAGTAATGTTAGCATATGAGGCAACCTTCACCCATTTAGTGAAATAGTCGATTGCAACCAAGATAAAATGATATCCATTGAAAGCTTTAGGGGTGATTGGCCCGATCACATCCATACCCCATATAGAGAAAGGCCATGGGGCTATCGTGACATGAAGTGGTACTAAAAGGATATGGATCTTGTCAGCATATATTTGACACTTATGGCATTTTTGGGCATAATTGATGCAGTTTCTCTTGAGAGTCAACCAATAATAAGCCGCTCTCATGATTTGCTTGGCCATCTAATTTCCATTAGCATTTGTGCCATAAATCTTTTCATGAACTTCTTCTAGGATCTTTTTGGCTTCGAGAGTGTCAACTTTTCTGAGCAATACTTGATCGTGACTCATTTTGTATAAGATTTTTCCATTGAGAACAAATCCCATAGCCAGCTTCTGATAATCTTTTTATCAGTTTTGGTTGCATGTTTAGGGTATTGCTGATCCTTGCTGTAATAAAGGATGCCATAGTACCAAGGTAAGCCATCCTTCTCTTTTTTGACATTATGACAATGAACCAGAGTTGTGTAGATGCTCATCTGGATGGGAGCAACATTTAACTCCTTGTTGACTTTAAACATGGATGATAAGGTAGCCAAAACATTAGCTATTTGGTTTTTTTCTCGAGATAAGTGTCAAAAACTAATATCATCAAATTCTTTCTTGAGCTCTGCTATTAGTTTCCTATACTGCATCAGCTTGACATCGCAAGTTTGCCACTCTCCTTTAAATTGGTAGATGACTATGGCTAAATCATCGAACACCTATAATATCATAACATCTTTCTTAATGGTTGCTTGAAGCCCTATGACACAAGCTTCATATTCTGTAATATTATTCGTGCAGTTAAAATTAGCCTTGTTGTGAATGGATAATGACTCCCATCGGGTGAAATTAATATTACCCTAATTTCATGTCCTAGAGTGTTTGAGGCTCTATCAAAATACGTCTTCCAGGATCGATCTTGGTTGGAGGCATTTTCATTCTTAGAAAGGCACATTAGATCTTCATTTGGAAAGTTAAAATTTAAGTGTTCATAGTCATCTACAACTCAACTCACCAAAAAGTTAGCTGTCATACTGCCCTTGATAGGATCAAGCCTTACAATCAACCATGAGGTATGATACAGCATGTACTGCCTGAGTCTCTTAGCTGTCCATACTAAAGCATAGCATAACTTCTTGATTCCAGAGTAATTACACTCGTATTCCATAAATTTTTTGCTCAAATAGTAGATTGGTTGTTCCTTCCTTCCTGACTCATCATGTTGCCTTAATACATAACCCATAGACTTGTCAAATACTACCAACTAAAAGATCAAAAGTTGATTAGGGACTGGTGGTACCAACACTGGCAGGCTTGATAGATAATGTTTGACTTTATCAAAGGCTTCTTAACATGCCTTATTCCACATTTCTGGATTTTGTTAATGAAAGAGATAAAAGATAGGGTTGCATTTATCAGTGAGCTGGGATATAAATCTAACAATGTAGTTCAATCTCCCCAAAACATTTTTTACTTTTAAATTTGAGGTAGTGGCATATTTAATGGCTTTGACTTTGTTTGGGTTAACTTCAATCCTTTTTTCACTGACTATAAAGCCTAGAACCTTACCTGAAGTGACTTTAAAGGTATACTTGGCAGGATTTAATTTGAGTTAAAATTTTTATAGTCATTCAAAAAGTTTCTGGAGGTCTATGACATGCTCATCCTTTTTCATTGACTTGGTAATCATATCATCAACGTAGACCT
>JBBYHO010124634.1:0-21572 GCA_038382025.1 Adansonia gregorii | reverse complement strand
TTCAAAAAGTTTCTGGAGGTCTATGACATGCTCATCCTTTTTCATTGACTTGGTAATCATATCATCAACGTAGACCTCAATTTTTTTGTGTATCATGTATGGAATAGGGCTACCATGGCCCGTTGATAGGTTACCCCAGCATTTCTAAGTCTGAAGGGCATGACATTATAGCAAAATGTCCCCTACATGGTTACAAAAGTTGTTTTCTCCATGTCTTCGACTGCCATCTTAATCTAGTTGTAGCTTGAGAATCCATCCATGAAGGAGAACAAAGAATTCTTGGCTGTATTATCTACCAAAGTGTCAATATGGGGTAGTAAAAGTTATCCTTAGGACTAGCTCAGTTTAAATCCTGATAATCAACACACATTCATACTTTACCATCTTTATTTAGGACTGGGATTATTTTGGCAACCCATTTTGGATATTTGTCTATCCAATAAACCCTGCATTAAACTGCTTCTTAACTTTTTCTTTAATTTTGAGGAGTATTTCTAGCTTCGTCCTCCTTAACTTTTACCGGATTGGTTTGCATCCAGGCTTGATAGGATGCTTGTGCACTATTACATCATTGTTTAGTTCTAGCATGTCTTGATATGACTAAGCGAATGCATCTCGATAGTCTTGGAGTAGGTCTATTAGCTTAGTCCTAGTTGTCAACTTTATTAAGGTTTTGATTTTAACCTTATTTTAGGCATCTTGAGTATCCAAATTTATTACTTTTGTTGGGTCTTTATAAGGCATGATCCGTCTTTCCTCTTATTCAACTAATCATAAGAAGTCTGGTGGTATAGAGCTTTCTTTGAAATCTTTTTTAGGACCGACTTAATTAATGCAAGTTGATTGTTCAAAATTCATCTTCAAAGACCCATCTAAGACATCCATGTCACTATTGTCAGGACACTTGAAAGGGCAGATAAACATCGTAAAAGGCATACACATAAGTAAAGGATTTGGACAAAAATAAAGGTAAAAAAAAGGAATTGAGACAAAAAGGTTGAAAAGTGATACACAATATGGAATGATATATATGCAATAGTTATTTCGTTGATAATGTTTAATAAAAAATCCCCTTACATAGGACACCTATCTACCTTTGGGCGAGGGCAGGTAGGTTTTCATTTCTTGACATTACATGGAAGGGACAGGAAAACTTTGAGGGCTTCTGTCATAACCCTATCATCAAAATCAAATCTTAGTGGAAGGATATGACTATTATGGCTTGGTATCCTAGAGATAGAGATTGTTAACTACTTTGTTCAAGATGACCAAGACATCTTTTACCTTTTGCTCATCTAGTTAATTTGGGTTGATTCTTTCTCCCGAACAAAATATCTCATGAAAAGATAGAAACATTATCGACTCTGATTTTTTCTCTTGATTCAATGATTTTGTCATCTCCTGATTATAGGTCCTCTTTTCTTGCTACTTTCTTAAGTGTGCATTGGCCTTAAATCTTAAACCTTTTTTGTTGGCTTGAGTGGTGACTTGTAAAGCTTGGCCCATCCCTTGCAAATTCTTACCAAGCCCTTTTTTAGCACTAAAACCTTTGTCAACAGTCATTTTTAAGCCTAAGTGGGTACTCTTTGACCAATAAGGTTTTAACTATTGGTAATCTTTTTCCTACAAATATTGCATTAATAAACTTGAAGGATTGGAAGGATGACTCCGGTGCATATTCATTAGGCTCTATGTAAATATCCTTAGTGAAAGTAATGGCTATCATGTATTCTTCAGCCCCAATGGTGACTATTTTGTCGTTTATCCCAAGTTTGAGCTTCTGATAGAGAGAAACTAGGATGACTCCAGCGGAGTGTATCCATGGTTTTCCTAATAGAAAGTTGTAAGAAAGATTAATATCCATAATTTGAAAGTCTACTTCACATGTACATGGGCCTATCTGGAGCTGGATTGTGATGTTTCTAATTACTCTGTGACATGTTCCATCAAAAGCTTCAACTATGGTGTGGCTACTTTTAATGTTAGACTGATCGAAAAGGAGTTTGCTTAATTTAGTCATAAGCATAACATTAAGGGCCAACCCGTTATCTATAATTACTTTGGGCAAAATGCATCCCTTACAATGGGTAGTGATATGCAGAGCTTTGTAACTATTACCTCTGGGTGGGATCTCATCATCAGTGAATGAGATATAATTATCAGCCATGATGTTGTTCACCAGCTGATCTAACTTTTTTATAGAGATATACGGGGGCACATATGCTTCGTTTAGCACCTTTAGTAATGCATTTCGATAAACCTTTAAATTATGAAGCAGAGATAGCATAGAAATCTTGGTGGGTTGTTTACTTAATTTATCCACAATGCAGTATTCACTATGCTTGATGAATTTAAGAAACTACATGGCTTCTTTTTCACTCACTGCTTTTTTTACTTTTTTGTGCTCAAAATTCTTTGTTTGGGCTGAGTGGTACTAGTGCTTGGAGATGCATCAACCTTTTATTTTTCTTGAGTTGGAAGAGTACAACACCTACTGCTATAGGTTATGTGACTAACTCCTCATAGTTCCACTGTAGTAGTTAAGGGAGTTAGTTCTTTGATCATCACTACTTGATTCTTAAATTTCTATGGGATAGCTTTGTTGCTCTTGTACGAGAATGGTTTAGGAACTTCCACCTTTAACTTTGGTTTAGGCATTAGAGAACTGACCTCAGAACTTGGCTGGCCATAAAGAATAAGGGTTCAATTTCTCCTATAAGATGGTTCATGGTTTTATCTCCTATCATGTTGATAGACTCAGCAGCAGGTGTGATCTCATGATAAAATTCTATTTGGCCTTCATTCATGATCCTTTGAATCATAGACCTAAACTCCCTACATGTTTGTAGGGTATGACCTATAACTATGTGGAAGTCATAGAAGCTATCGAGATTGTCTTTTAATTTTTCTATTGCATTGAGTGACCCGAACTAAGTCAATGCTTGTCGGACCAAGAACATTGGCATCCTTACACCCTCTATGCTTCCCCTTGCTTGATGTTTGTTTTCAATGTTGATCATGTTTATTGCTGGCTTAGTGTGGCTTGGTAAAGGGTTGGCAACAACAATTGGTCCCTATTTCATCCCAAACTATAAGACTTTTGAGTTAATTAGATTTTGCACATTTCATTTGAAAGATATGTAGTTCTTAATATTGTGCCCTGCTACCTTAGCATGGTATTCACAGTGGGCATTAGGGATGTACCATTACGAGTATGGTGGCTTTTTTTTTAGAGATAGATTGGGGCCACTAAATCATTTTGGAGTAAGGTCTGGTAGAGCTCCTTATAGGTCATAGGGATAGGATCAAAATATTGTCCTTGTTGATTTACCTCTCGATTGCCCGTGCATTATTGGTTGCTAGATTGATACTTTGGGGACCTTATGCAGGGTAGCTTTATGGTGGGTTGGATAGGATTGCAAAGGATGGATTGTAAGCTGGGGCATTAATTAGCTAAGAGGATATGGTGATAAAGCAAGAATACATTGTGCTTGGGTAGTAAGGGGAGGGTATTTGACATTGTTTTGTCTAAGATGACCTAGTATAACTCATGGCATTGGCCTTTCCTTCTTTCTTTTTACTGGCAATAGGCTTTTTGCTTGATCTAAACATTTCCCTGGTTAACATTCTACCACACTTAATGGCTACATAAATCATTTCTCCAGAAAGGACTAGGTCAGCTAATTTCTTGGTGGCATTTCCTACATGCTTCTCATAATAAGGAGCACATAAGTTATGGATCAAAGTGACTGCCATCACTTTTTCTGTAAGGGGAGCCTAGACTAGGGCTACTTTTTCTCTCCATCTTTGGGGGTATTGCCCGAAGCTTTCAATGAATTTCTTCTTGAAATTCATTAAAGAAAGTTAATCTGGTGCTCGACCTAACATGTACTGATATTGATTTAGAAAAGCCTTAGCCAAGTCAGCCCATGATTGGATTTTCATAGTGTCTAGCTCGATATACCATCGAGCTGCTGCCCCAGTCCGACTATGCTAGAAGCAATGGATGAAGAGTTTTTTGTCTTTTTCATACTCGACCATCTTTCACGAGTACATTCGAACATGGATAGAAGGATTAGTGGTTCCATTAAACTTTTCAAACTCTAGGACTTTAAACTTTAGGGGAATGACAAGGTGGACACCAAAGATAGCGATTGAGCATCAAAAGCTCTGAACTTGTCAGTCCCCTCGATAGCTTGGAGGCATTTTTCTAGTAGCTAGAATTTGTTTGCTTCTTCCATAGTCATAGTGGACTTTTAACCTTCTATTTTCTTTAATTCCTCATGGTCAAGGGTTATTGGATTTACCGATGAGACTCCTACATTCATCTGCTAAGTACTAGGAATAAATTAACCTACCGTAATGGGATTTAGGTAGACAACTGGCGGGGCCTGAGTGGTAGGTACAGGAGCAGGTCGTTGTTCATGTCTAGTTTCCCTTTGGGTAGATTCTGGATTATTGGTAAAGGAACTTTTAGTGTTTAGAGGATTATCCCTCGTGTTGGCAATTCTAGCTTGTCTTTTTTCTTTCATAGATGTTGTCATTAATTCCATAAATCTCCCCATTTAAGTTTGCATTTCATTTTGCTAATAGAGCATCTGGTCTTGTGATTCATTAACCATTACCTCAAGTCGCCTAATGCGAGCTTCATGATCACTTCTATGGTTTGTTTACGATGTCGTGTGTTGTAGCAATGCAAGATGTTAGGTTTCATTTTCCTGATTAACCCCGGAGTCCCTTGCACTTTTATGGCCCAATTTTCGTGTTAGACTTCTACTTGAAAATGTATTTATTGATGAGTGCTTATGATGCAATAATGAGTTAAGATAATGACTGATCGATGCAAGTGTAAAGAGGTAAAAGTAAATATGCATATGCATTGGAGATAATTAAATCTTGGAACAGCTTTGTCGATAATATCTTTCACAGAGCCACAAAAAACTCCCTTGTTGAATGCTGAACCAGAATAATTGTCTCAAAATGATGACAGTCATGATAGTTATGGTGAGATGATGCATGTACCAAAGCACAAATAAAGGGAATGAGTTAGTGAAATGTATAAGAGACAAATGTAAGAAATTAAAAAAGTTAAGAACATCAAAGGAAAATATTTATGACATCTCTCAACGAAGGTGAAGAGACATGAAATAAGTAATGTATCATCATGCCAGGATGCAATCTGCCCTCCATGAAGTGATGCAATATCTTATTTTGATGGAAAAACAACTGACCAGTATAATATTCATTTATTACCATTAGTTCAGACATGTGCTAAGTCACGACTCGAACAGCATAACGGCTTACAGTATAAGACATTGTGAACGATGGTTTTTGTTCACTATGATTTATTTATACAAAGGTTAGCCATTGTTCGAGTAGCAGAATAGCATGCCCGATAAATGACTAAAATACATATACGGGTGATAATTGTATGCTCATTGTCACCTACATAGTTATGGTAATTAAGAGTAAAGATTAGGAATGCTTTCTCGAGTGACCCTATTCACCGAGTATTCTTGCAATGTTTCGATATGGTTTAATATGGTTTAGCTTATAAGGCTTACTATATGAGGTTTAAGTTGACACCTAAATAGGTATCTGAATTGCTCCTCCATCTGATAAACACAGTCAAAAGACCTTAATCCTAGACCCATCGTGGGTTTAGTAGAACAAGTTCGATTCGTTGATATATTTCCCTATACAAATGCGCAGGGATACTCATGAGAGACATAGGTAATTTGCATCAAGGAAGTTATTGCCATGCCTATGCAGAGGGTTACTTATAAACGTAGATAGCTCACTTCCTCCTAATGATTGGGTTATAACCATACCATAGAGTTTAGTTGGTTACTAATGCACATGCAAGTGCATGATGTGTGAAGGGAAAATGATCAAACCTTCATATTACCACTTTTATTAAATTGATGATTATTCAAAATAAGATAATCCTGACAATTATGTCAAATAAAAGATTAGTTGACAAAACGAAAAAAAGGGTCATGATTAAATAATGATCGAAGATTAAAAGAAGTAGGAACCTAGCAAGACACGGCTAGTTATTGGCTTAACTCTCTAAACTGTCCCCAATGGAGTCACCAAGCTATCACAACGTGCCCCAAGATGGATCCTTACGAATCTAAGAGTGCGTACAACTTAAAATATTTTTCCAACTTGGAAATATCTTCTTAACTGAGACTTTTCTTTGGCGATGTGATGAGAACGAGAATGTATGAATTCTGAACTTATGGTACAGGGAAAGGGACCATAAGACGAATCGCTCATCTTATTGATCTCGAATGACCATCACGAAATAGTCAATGCTTAGAGTCGCCATTGATCATTTCGGGCTAGGCATGATCAAATGCCTATTGAAACCTATGTTTTGAGATATGAAACTCAAAACACCGATCTCGTGGTCTACGTAATGCAAAGATTCTTCGTTTAGGTTTAAGAGTTAGTTACGCGCAATAAGGTACTAAGCTTTTCGCGATGCCTGATAATCGATACCTTACTAGCTATGTCTTATCTTGGTTTTGATTATGTCGATCTTATCTTGTCATTATTTCGATATAACCCTATTTGAATGCATAAATATTAGAAAAATACAAATCCAAGTTTTGATGAAAAGATATAATCTCATATACGCCCCGAAAAGATGGGAATATAGAGATTTTTGATAAAATGACCTCTGGATTTTACATTGAAAATGGAATGTTCCACTTTAGGCATTAGAGAGATACCCATGTAGAACATTACCTTTAATTTTATTTGAAATGTTTTGAAAACATGAATGCAAATAATCATCACAAAGAAATCATGTTAATAAGACAATAAATGAAGTAACACAACATGGATCATTCAATGCAATGACAAAAAAATGAAGGGACTATTGGAATTTATCTCGCAATTGGTATCGATTATATGGAATAAATGATTCGACAATTTTTGAGACATATCCAGGTTTCGTGATTAAACAAGGTTTGTTTGACATATTCATGGAAATCCAAGAAAGAGAAAAAAAGATTAATTATAGTTGAAAGATAGGGTTGGAGTATTCCCATGGATGACAAATAATTTTAACAAAGGAGAATTTTTAAATCTTGATAATTTTGAAAGGCGAGGTTAGAGTATCCCCTCGGAAGGTTGGGGTTGGAGTATCCTCATGGATGATAAATTATTTTGCCAAAAGAAGGTTTTTTTTCTTGATAATTTTGAAAAGTGGAGTTAGAGTATCCCCTCAGAAAGGTGAGGTTAGAGTATCCCTAAAAGTGATACGTTTGACACCCTTTAGACAAGTCGAGTTGGAAAAGTTAAGTTAGCAAAATCTTATGATTTAGGGAATGTATAAGCCTTTCAACAACTTTTGGCAAAAGAAATTATTGTGAATAAGGATGATAAAGATGTAAAATGTGTTTGTGCCTCGATACGAGCCTATAGGAGGTCAAAGCATATTCTTGAGTCTAATTAGGTTGACATAGAGACATTCAAATGTCTCGAGATGAAATTTGAGAAAAAAACTCAATTTTGACCAAAATTGAAAATAGGGGACAGCATCGCGCTATCTTGCTTCTCAAATTTATTCTAAATTGGTTCGAAGGATTTAGAGGATGGACAAGATGCCATTATAAAGGTAACTTGATAAGGGTCACCCTAAAAATATTCCCATACCTTAAAATAGTCACTTTTTTGGGGAATAAATTTTCAAGTTCAGACTAAAGGTGCTACTGGCAGAGCATATAGGGGACAAGGTGTGTTAAAATTTGAAAAATCACCTCAAACTCGTTTGATATCAAAAATTGTGAATAATACCTTTTTAAAAAAAGAATTTCATGAACCTTCAAGGAAAAATGTTTGAAAAATTTGGAAAAATCATTTAGTAGGCTTGAGTGGTCCAACCAAAATACTTGTTCAAATTCTAGAGGTTCCAGATAGTTTAGACTTGAAAAATCATAACTCTCTCATCTGGAATGATCCAAGGGTGAATAAGAATCGTTTTAAAGATAATTCCACATGCTTTGATAAAAAATATTACAAAATTCATGAAAAATCGTTTAGGATTTTAAAGTGATTTTTCAATTTGCAATAATTATGTTGCTAGTAGGGGATGAAGCAAAGTAGGGGATATCTCTTATTTTTTATGTCTACAAGTCCAAACTCGAGTCATTGACATTTGAACATCTATGATTGAAGGCAAAGAATAGCACGAGCCTTACAAGCTCATTTGCATAGCCCTGCAGTAGTTTGGGATAATGAAATAGCCCGTCGTTGGTCATGCTTCTTAAAGTTTTGACTCAAGAAAAAGGCATAAACATTTAGGGAATAATTGTAAGACCATTTTCATTTCAAAATTGAAATATTTGAGCTTGTTTAGCCAAGATTCTAGATTTGGAAAACTTAATATTCCCCAAGATATTTTGCTAGCTTTAAGGAAACTGATAAGCCCATGCTAATCCTTATTGGTTGAGGTTAAGATGTTGGCTTGGGGGGTTTCAAAAATCAATTTTTATCAGCCATCAAACATGCATTTTGACAACAAACATACAAGGCGATGGCACATAATATGAATGGGGATGCCAATTTTACTAATGGCCTAGACAAAGAAAGTGTTATGCACTTTGAAAAGAAAATGTTATGGATGCTGAAAATGACAGTGATTCATGCAAGTTAATGTGTAAATGTGCCTGAAATGTGTTAGGCTAATGATTCATACATGGCTTAAGGATAACAAGATGCATGGACATGGCATAAAATGCATGAGCAAGATATATCAAATTAATGAGGATGAAATAAGGTATTTTGCACATAAAAGGGGCATTAAGGCATCGAAATCCTAAACTACCATAACCAAAAGCCACAATAATGCATGATAATCCTAAGAAGGTGATGGAAACATAGAGAGCTCACTAAAATGATGAAGATACTAAAAAACAAAAAATAAAAGTGAAGATGGCTTGAATTTCCCTTCTTTCCTTATTGTTAATAAGTAAGAAAAAGAAAGAAATAATGAGGTTTTGGTTTTGGTATGGATGAGGGTGATTTTTGAAGTGTGTAATGGTTAGAAATAAGAGTTTTGGGGTTGTTTTTGGATAGTGAGTGAAAAGCTACGGGATTTGGTTTTCTTGGTGTAGGAATATGTTTTGGAAGCTGAAGATAAGCTAGAATCAAACTCTTTTCAGTCGAGATAGAACTGGTCCCTTTACAGCAGCATTTTGGAGCCAAATTAGAGGTGTTTTTGGCCATTTCTCAAGGGGGCAAGGTGATGTCAGAATGGTGGCTATGGGTGGCTGTAAGGAGCAACTTGCTACTAATGTGATGGGCATAGGGTGGCTAGTTTAAATGCTAAAATAATTTTCTAGCAAATAGGGTGGCTGATGGTGATATTGGTTAACAAGCTAGAGAGTAGGGTGATCATGTGATATTGACCTTTTTTTATCTAATTTAGACTTCAAAAAAATGTTTTGATTAATTTAAAAGTCGAAATTCATAATTTGACATGGGTTTTAATCTTTTTTTATATAAATAAATGAGTTAAAATCAAGTTTTTAATCAATAGTGGATAAGTCAAAAATGCTTGGACCATGGAAAATTAGCTCGATTGCTAAAAAAATTAGCTTAGACAAAATAAGATGTCTACAGCTACCCTCTTTGACCGTTGTTAAGAATTAGGAACATGGCAAAGACAAATAGACACTATTTTCTCCGAGGTGGAACGATGCTCCCCAAAATAGTAGGGTGTTAGGTTTTCTAAGGTTTAACCCTTTTAGGCAGGTATAAAGTAACGTGGATTTTTGATATGGGTGCCATCAGCTTGTGCAGGCTTTGAGTTAAACTTGGGGGCCACCAGCTCGTATAGGCTTTTGCTCGAGTGCCGCCAACTTGTACGGGCTTTGACTTAGACTTGGGTGCCATCAGCTCGTGTAGGCTTTAGCTCAGGTGCCACCAACTTGTGTGGGCATTGACTTAGATTGGGTGCCACTGGCTTGTGTGGGCTTCAAAAATGATGCCATTGACTTATGGGCTTTGACAAGATGCCACTGACTTATGGGCTTTGAAAGAGTGCCATTGACTTATGGGCATTTGTAAAGGTGCCACTAACTTGTTGGCTTTGAAAAGATGCCACTAACTTATGGGCTTTAAAAGGGTGCCACTGACTTATGGGCTTTGAAAGAGTGCCATTGACTTATGGGCTTTTGTAAAGGTGCCACTGACTTATTGGCTTTGAAAAGATGCCACTAACTTATGGGCTTTAAAAGAGTGCCACTGACTTATGGGCTTTTGCAAAGGTGCCACTGACTTATGGGCTTTGAAGAGGTGGCAGTGATTTGTAGGCTTTAAAGATGTGCCACTGACTTGTAGGCTTTGAAAGGGTGCTAATAACATTTTTTTTATGACACTTATAATACAAGTTTTTTTTAACAAAAGTTCATGACAAAATTTCCCGATGAAAGGGTTTTAACTCTAGTTCTTGACAAAATGCTTGACTAAGCTTTTAACGAATATTCTCAACAAAAGTTTTTTACGATAGTTTTTGGATGACAATTTCTTGACTTTAGCCCTATAACAGTAGTTTCTTGATAAAATAGGTTTTGACATGAGGTGATAAGGAGAAAAAAACCTTACCTGAATGACACTTAGTTTGCGAAGCTTAGAGCACTTACCATGAATTCCTTGAAGGTTCAATAAACCTGGCTTGGAGTGATATTGTAAAAATGATTATATATGATAGTAATGTGAATGCATGATGTGAAATGCTATCATGATTGCATGATATGAAGTTTAATACAGGAGATTACTGTAGTTTTCCTTGTATGTAATTCAGACTCTCATAAGGATGGCGATTTGTCTTTAATGCGACTATAAAAGGAAATTTTCCTAACCACTGGGGATTATAGGTTGTCCTTGTTCCACTAGGGATATGACCAAAAATTTAGTCTCAAGAATTTGGACTATTATGTTTCTTGATTCGAAAGGCTCAATCATTTTCCTGACAAATGGAATGCATCATCAACAATTTAGAGACTATTCAACTAATTATGTTGATGTCTCTGGTTTTGATCGGATTCTGCTAGAATGCTTGTGTAGTTTTTTGGTTAGCCTAAAATGGTTTTTCTTGAGATGTTGCTTGTGAAAGCAAGAAATGGTTTAGTGTATGATCATGCTGAATCGACGTTTGTACACAAAACGTGCATGATCTTGATGATTAAGGTGTAAGTAGAGTTTTGTATGCTTTTTTTTCTTTCGATGTAATATCAAGATCTTCTGATGCATATTTTAGTTAATTATCAAACATTATCAACTAAATGGCAAGTGTAATTTACAGTGTACAGGGGTTGAAAGAAATAAGGTAATATTTATTCATGACAACAAAGAAACATAACTAGATATCTCTTTTGACAAATAATTGATAAATAGCGAGAAAGATGATCTTGTGGGCAAAAGATGCTTCTGACAATCATGACATGTATGTTCTTTAGGTGCTTTTCAGAATCTTTCTCGAACAATAAATATGCTTAGCATGAGCTGATCTTCGAAAGATATCTACGATTGCTTTGTATTGTCCTATCAGTATTCTCAATTTATTTCCCATCAACATTGATCTTTTTAAGTTGGCCTTGCAGGTTTTCAACTATAGTTGGGTTGGTTGCCTAGATGTCCTTTTTGGATTTTCATCTAGACCTCTTTTTGTTTTCCTTCCTTTTTTTTTAATATTTTTGTTTTGTTTTTATGTTTTTTTGTTTTCTCCCCCCTTTTGAAGGATGCCTTTTTAGGTTTTCGCCCTTTACGTGTAATATTTCTTGACAAAATTTGAGTTGATTGGGTTGGCAAGACATTGCCGTCTATTTTTGACAAGATTAGGGCCCCTCTAGAGAAGGCTTTGCTTCATGACATACGGTCTTTCCCAATTAAAGGTCCAATAACCCGTGCATGTTTTTGAATTAGGAGGATCTTTTTCAATGCCAATTCGCCTAGGTGAAATTATCATGGGTGCATCTTTTTGTCATGGGCTTTGATTATACATCTTTGATACATTTGACCATGGCAGATGGCCTTCTTGCATTTTTCCTCGATTAGGTTGAGCTGGTTATATCTGTTTTTGACCTATTTAGCTTTTTCAAGTTTGGTTTCCATCAAGTAAGTGAGACAAAAGACCTCGACTTCGATAGGCGATACAGCTTCCATCTTATAGATAAGAGAAAATAGGTAGCACCTATGGAAGTGCAAACTGAGGTCTGATAGGCATGAAGTGCAAGAATAGCTTTTCGTGCTAGTCTTTGTAAGCCTTGACCATTTTTTCAACTATTCTTTTAATGTTTTTGTTGGCTCTCTCGACTACCCCATTCATCTTTGGGTGATAAGGGATAAAATTATGATGCTGGATCTTGAATTGTGAACAGACTGCTTGCATTATTTTATTGATTAAATTTCTTACATTGTCTATGATTTTGGCTTGGAAGGCCATATCTGCAAATTATGTCTCGTTTAAAAAACTTATAGGTGGTCAATCTAGAGACATTACCATACGAGGCAGCCTCCACCCATTTAGTGAAATAGTAGATTGCTACCAAGATAAAATGATTTCCATTACAAGCTTTAAGGGTGATTGGCCCGATCATGTCTATATCCTACATAGAAAAGGGCCATGAGGTCATCATGACATGAAGTGGCACTAGAGGGATAAGGATCTTGGCAGCATAAATTTGACACTTATGGCATTTTCGAGCATAATTGATACAGTCTCTCTTGAGAGTCAACCAATAATAACCCACTGTCATGATTTGCTTGGCCATTCGATGTCTATTAGCATGTTTGCCATAAATCCCTTCATGAACTTTTTCTAGGATCTTTTTGGCTTTAGAAGTGTCAATGCATATGAGCAATACTTGATCATGACTCTTTTTGTATAAGATTTTTTTCATCGAGAATAAATCCCATAGCCAGCCTTCTATCGTATTTTTATTAGTCTCGGTTGCATTTTTACAATATTGCTGATCCTGGATGTAACAAAAGATGTCATAGTACCATGGTAGGCCATCCTTCTTTGACACTATGACAATGAACCGGAGTTGTGTAGATGCTTATCTAGATAAGAGCAACATCTGACTCCTTATTAACTTTAAACATGGAAGATAAGGTAGCCAAAGCATCAGCTATTTGGTTCTCTTCTCAAGGTAAGTGTCAAAAACTAATATCATCAAATTCTTTCTTAAGCTCTGCTATCAACTTCCCATACTGTATCAGCTTGGTATCACAAGTTTGCCACTGTCCTTTTAATTGGTAGAGCACTAGGGTTGAATCATCGAACACCTATAATATCTTAGCATCCTTCTCAATGGTTGCTTGAAGACCCATGACACAAGCTTCATGTTCTCCAATATTATTCGTGCAGTCAAAATTTAGCCTTACTATCAATGGTTAATGACTCCTATCTGGTGATATCAATCTTACCCCAATTTTATATCCTAGAGCATTTGATGCTCCATCAAAATACATCTTCCAGGATCGATCTTAGTTAGAGGCGCCTTCATTCTCAAAAATGCACATTATGTCTTCATCTGGGAAGCCAAAATTTAAAGGTTCATAGTCATCTGCCACTTGACTTGCCAAAAAGTTAGCTATTGCACTGCCCTTGATGGCTTTTTGACTAACATAGGCAATGTCATATTCAGAAAGCAGAACTTGCCATCTACCTAGCCTTCTTAATAGTGCAGGGGCTTCACATAGATACTTGATAGGATCAAGTCTTGCAATTAACCATGTGGTGTGATACAGCATGTACAACCTGAATCTCTTGGCTATTCATACTAAAGCATGGCATAACTTCTTGCTTAAGTAGTAAATTGCTTGTTCTTTTTTTCCTGACTCATCATGCTGCCTTAATACATAACCTATAGACTTGTCAAAGACCGCTAAATAAAAGATTAAAGGTCAACCGGGCACTAGTGGTACCAACACTGGCAGGCTTGATAAATAATGTTTGATTTTATCAAAGGCTTATTGACATGCCTCATTCCACTATCCTGGATTTTGTTTATAAAGGAGCAGAAAAATAGGTCACATTTGTCAGTGAACTAGGATATGAATCTAGCAATATAGTTCAATCTCCTTAAAAAGCTTCTTACTTCCTTTTAGGTTTGAGGTGGTGGCATATCTTGAATGGCTTTGACTTATTCTAGGTCAAGTTCAATTCTTTTTTTGCTAACTATAAAGCCTAGAAGCTTACTTGAAGTGACTCCGAATGTACACTTAGCAGGATTCAATTTAAGTTGAAATTTTCATAGCCGTTCAAAAAGTTTCTGAAGGTCTGTGACATGCTCATCCTCTTTCATTGACTTGGCAATCATGTCATCAATGTAGACCCCAATTTTTTTGTGCGTCATGTCAAGGAATAAGGCTACGATGGCCCGTTGATAGGTTGCCCCAGCATTTTTGAGTCTGAAGGGCATGATATTATAGCAAAATGTCCCCACATGGTTATAAAAGTTATTTTGCCCATGTCTTCGAGTGCCATCTTGAACTGGTTGTAGCCTGAGAATCCATCCATGAAGGAGAACAAAGAATTCTTGGCAGTACTAAAGTGTTGATCTGAGGTAGCGGGAAGTTATCCTTAGGACTAGCTTGGTTCAAATCTCGATAACCAACACACATTTGTACTTTACCATTTTTTTAGGACTGGGACTATATTGGCAATCCATTCTGGATATTTGGCTACTCTAATAAACCCTGCATCAAACTACTTCTTAACTTCCTCTTTAATTTTAAGGAGCATTTCCAGCTTCATCCTCCTTAACTTTGGTAGATTGGTTTGCATCCAGGCTTGATGGGAAGCTTATGGACCACTATATCAGTGTCTAGTCCTGGCATGTCTTGATATGACCAAGCGTATACATCTCGATATTCCTAGAGTAGGTCTATCAACTTGGTCCTAGTTGTCGACTTTATGGAGGTTTGATTTTAACCTTCTTTTGGTCCTCCTAAGTACCGAAATTTGTTACTTTCGTTGGGTCTTTATGGGGCAGGATCTACCTCTCCTCTTATTCAACTAATCGTAAAAGGTTTGGTGGTATAAAGTTTTGTTTAAAATCTTTTTTGGGATCGATTTCACTAGTGCAAGTTGATTATTCAAAATCGATCTTTAAAGACCCATATGACACAATCATGTCACTATTATCAAGACACTTGAAAAGGCAAATAAACATTGCAAAAGGTGCACACACAACTAAGGGATTTGGATAAAAATAAGGGCAAAAGAAAGTAACTGAGAGAAAAAAGTTGAAAAGTGATACACAATAAGAAATGATATATATACAAAAGTCATTTCATTGATAATATTTGATAAAAAATGCCCTTTACATAGGACACTTATTTGCCTTTGGGCGAGGATAAATAGGTTTTCATTTCTTGACGTCACATGAAAGGGACAAGAAACGTGCAGAGGCTTCCATCATAACCCTATCATCAAAATCAAGTCTTAATGGAAGGACATGACTTTTATGGCTTGGTATCTTGGAGATAGAGGTTGTTAAGCGCTCTGTTCAAAATGACCAAGACATTTTTGCCTTTTACTTATCTCGTCGGTCCTCTCAAACAGAATATCTCATGGAAAGATGGGAACATTATCGACTGTGATTCTTTCTCTCGATTCAATGATTGTGTCATCTCTTGGTTACAGATCCTCTTTTCTTGTTGCTTTCTTGAGTGTGCATTGGCCTTGAATCCTAAACCTCTTTTGTTGGCTTAAGTGGTGACCTATAAGGCTTAGGCCATCCCTTACAATTTCTTACCAAGCCCTTTTCTAGCATGGGAACCTTTGCCAATAGTCTTTTTTAAACTTGAGTAGGCACTCTTTGACAGATGGGGTCGACTATTGGTAATCCTTATCCCATAAATATTGTAGTGATAAACTCGAAGGATTAGAAGGATAACTCTAGTGCATCTTAATTAGCCTCTATGTAAATATCCTCAGTGAAAGCAGTGGCGATCATTTCTTTTTCAGCCCCGATGATTGCTACTTTGTCATTTATCACAAATTTGAGCTTCTGATAGAGAGAGAATGGGATGGCTCCGGCAGAGTGTATCCATGGTCTTCCCAATAGGCAATTGTAAGAAGGATTAATAACCATAACTTGCAAGTCCACTTCATATGTACATGGGCCTATTTGAAGCTAGATTGTAATATTTCCAATTACTTCGCGACACATTTCATCAAAGGCTCAAATTATGGTACGGCTACTTTTGATGTTAGATTAATCGAGAGGGAGTTTGCTTAATGTAGTCATAGGCATAACATTAAGGGCTGAGCCATTTTCTATAAGTACTTTAGGCAAAATGCATCCCTTAAATGGGTAGTGATATGTAGAACTTTATAACTGCCCTTACCTCCGGGTGGGATCTTATCATCAATAAATGAGATATAATTATCAGCCATGATGTTATTCACTAGTCGATCCAACATTTTTATAGAGACATTCAGGGGCACATATGCTTTATTTAGCATCTTCAATAATGCATTTTGATAAACTTCTGAATTAAAAAACAGAGATAGCATAAAAATTTTGGTGGGTTATTTGCTTAATTAATCCATAATGCAACATTCGCTGTGCTTAATAAACTTGATAAACTACATGGCTTCTCTTTCGCTCACTGCTTCTTTGACTTTTTTGGGCTCAAAATTCTTTGCTTGGGTCTGAGTGGTACTATTGCTTAGAGATGCATCAACCTTTTATTTTTCTTGAGTTGGAAGAGCATAAAACCTATCGCTATGGGTTAGGTGACTAACTCCTGATAGTTTTATTACAGCAGTTAAGGAAATTAGTTCTCTGATCATCACTATCTGATTCTTGTATTTCCATGGGATAGATTTATTGTTCTTATATGAGAATGGTTTAGGTACATCTACCACTAACTTTGGTGTAGGTATCGAAGAACTGACCTTAGAACTTGGATTACCATAAAGAATGAGGGTCGATTTCTCTTATAAGGTGGCTTCATGATTTCATCTCCTATCATGTTGATAAACTCAGCAGTAGGTGTGATCTCATAATAAAATTCTATTTGGCCTTCATTCATCACCCTTTCAACCATGGACCAAAACTCCATGCGTGTTTGTAAGGTATGACCTACAACTATGTGAAAGTCATAAAAGTTGTCAGGATTGTCTTCCAATTTTTCTATTGTGTTCAGCAACCCGACCTAAATAATGCTTGCCAGACCAAGAACATTGGCATCCGTACACCCTCTATGCTTGCCTTTACTTCAAAATTGTTCTCAATGTTGATCATGTTTACAACTGGCTTAGTGTGGTATGGTAAAGGATTGGCAGCAACATTTGGTCCCTGCTTTATCCAAACTGCAAGACTTTTGAGTTAATTAGATTTTACACATTTTGTTTGAAAGATATATAGTTCTTAATGTCGTGCCCTACTGCCCCAGCATGGTATCACAGTGGGCGTTAGGGTTGTACCATTGCCAATATAGTGGCTTCTTTTTTGGACATAGATTAGGGCCACTAAATGATTTTGGAGCAAGGTAGAGCTCCTTATAGGTCATAGGGATAGGATCAAAATGTTGTCTTTATTGATTTACCCCTCGATTGCTAGGTGCATTATTGGTTGCTCGATTGGTACTTTAGTGACCTTGTGCAGGGTAGCTTTGTGGTGGGTTGGATGGGACTGCAAAGGATGGGTTGTAGGCTATGGTATTAATTGGCTAAAGGGGTATGGTGGTAGGGCAAGAATACAGTGCGCTTGGGTAGTAAGGGTCGGGTATTTAACGTCGTTTTGGCTGAGGTGAGCTAGCATAACTTATGGCATTAGCCTCTTCTTCTTTCTTTTTACCGGCAATAGGCTTCTTGCTTGATCTAGATGTTTCCTCGGCTGACATTCTACCGCTCTTCATGCTACGTCAATCATTTCTCCAGAGAGAACTAGGTTAGCAAATTTCTTGGTGGCATTTCCTACAAGTTTCTCTTAATAAGGAGCACGTATGGTGTGGATGAAAGTGACTATATCTTTTTTCTGTAAGGGGAGGCTGAACTAAGGTTGCTTTCTCGCTCCATCTTTGGGTATATTGCTTAAAGCATTTAGTGGATTTCTTCTTAAAATTCATCAAGAAAAGTTAATCCAGCGCCCAATCTGACACGTGCTAATATTGATTCAGAAAAGCCTTAGCCAAGTCAACCCATGATTGGATTTTCACACTGTCTGGCTTGATATACCACCAAGCTGCTGCCCAAGTGAGGCTATGTTAGAAGCAATGGGTAGGAGCTTTTTGTCTTTCTTATACTTGGTAATTTTTCGCAAGTACATTCAAACATGGACAGAAAGATCAGTGGTTCCATTAAACTTTTCAAGCTCTAGGACTTTAAACTTCGAAGGAATGACAAGGTTGGACACCAAAGACAGCGATTGAGCATCAAGAGCTCTGAACTTATCAGTCCCCTTGATAACTCGGATGCATTTTTCTAGTAGCTGGAATTTGTTCATTTTTTCTGTAGTCATAATGGACTTTTGACCTTTAAGTTTCTTTGGTTCCTCATGGTTAAGGGTTATCAGATTTGCCGATGAGACTCCAATGATCATCCCTTGAGTACCGCGAATAAATTGACCTATCGAATGGGATTTCGGTAGATGATTGGTGGAGCCTGAGCGACAGGAGAAGGAGTGGGCCATTGTTCTTGTCTGGTTTCCTCTTGGGTAGATTCTGGATTATTGGCAAGGGGACTTCCAGTGTTTGCAGGATCATCCCTCGTGCTGGCAGTGCTGGCTTACTCTTTTTCTTTCATAGAGGCTGTCATTAATTTTGTAAGTCTGGCCATCTGAGTTTGCATTTCGTTTTGCTGACGGAGCATGTAGTCTTGTGATTCCTTAGCCATTAGCTCAAGTCGCTTAATGTGACCTTCATGATCACTCTCCATGATTTGTTTAGGGTGTCACGTGTTGTAGCGATGCAGGATGTTAGGTTCCATTTTCCTGATTGACCCTAGAGTCCCTTGCACTTTTATGGCCCAATTCCCGTATTAGACTTCTACTTAAATATGTATTTATTGATAAGTGCTTATGATGCAATGATGAGTTAAGATAATGACTAATCGATGCAAGTGTAAAAGGTAAAAGTAAATATGCATATGCATTGGAGACAATTGAATCTTGGAACAGCTTTGTTGATAATATCTTTTATAGAGCCATAAAAAGGTCCCTTACTGAACACTGAACCATAACGATTGTCTCAAAATGATGACAGTCATGATAGTTATGATGAGATGATGCATGCACCAAAGCACAAACAAAGGGAAATGAGTTAGTGAAATGTATAAGAGACAAACGTAAGAAAGTAAAGAAGTTAAAACATCAGAGGTAAATATTCATGACATCTCTCAACCAAGGTGGAGAGACATGAAATAAGCAAGGTATCAACATGCCAGGATGCAATTTACCCTTCATATGGTGATTCAATATCTCATTTTGATGGAAAAATAACCGACTAGTGGTGATATTCATTTATCATCGCTAGTGCAGATGCGTGCTAAGTCGTGACTCGGATAACATAACGGCTTACAGTATAAGACATTGTGAACGAAGTTCACCGTCATTTATTTATACAAAGGTTAGCCATCATTCAGGTAGCAACAACATGTCTTGATAAATGATAAAAATGTATATGTAGGTGACAATTGTATGCTCATTGTCACCTACATAATTATGGTAATTAAGAGTAAAGGTTAGGAATGTTTCCTTGAGTGACCCTATTCTTTGAGTATTCTAGTAGTGCTCCAGTATGGTTCAATATGGTTTAGCTCGTAGAGCTCACTATATGAGGTTTAAGTTGATACCTAAATAGGTATTTGAGTTGCTTCTTCATTCGGTAAAGACAGTTAGGGGGCCTCGATCCTAGACCCATTGCAGGTTTGGCAGAACGGGTTTGATCTGTTGGATGCATTTCCTTATGCAAATGTGAAGGGTTACTAATGAGAGACATAGGTAATTTACATCCAGGAAGTTATTGCCATGCCTATTCGGAGGGTTACTCATAAAGGCAAATAGCTCACTTCCTCCTAATGATTGCATTATAACCATACCATAGAGTTTAGTAGGCTACTAATGCACATGCAAGTGCAAGGTGTATGATGGAGAAACAATCAAAACTTTTTGTTTACCTCCGTATTACCATTTTTATTAAACTGACGATTATTCAAAATAAGATAATCTTGACAATCATGTTAAACAAAAGATTAGTTGACAAAATAAAAAAAAGGGTCATGGTTAAGTAACGATCGAAGATCGAAAGAACTAGGAACCTAGCAAGACACAGCTAGTTATTACCCTAACTTTCTAAACTGTCCCTAGTGGAGTTGCTAAGCTATCACAATGTGCCCCGGGGTGGATTCTCACAAATCTAAGAGTGTGTACGACTTAAAATATTTTCCTAACTTAAAAATATCTTCTTGACCAAGACTTTTCTTTTGCGATGTGATGAGAATGAGAATGTACAAATTCTCAACTTCTGGTACTGAGAAAGGGGCCATAAGATGAATCGCTCATCTTATTGGTCTCAGATGACTATCATGAAATGGTTAATGCTTGGAGTCACCACTGATCATTTCGGGCTAGGCATGATCAGATGCCTATAGAAACCTATGTTTTGAGATACAAAACTTAAAACATCAATCTCATGGTCTACGTAATGCAAAGATTAGCTGTTTAGGTTCAAGAGTTGGTTATGCGTGATGACATATGAACCTCTTCGCGATGCCCGAAATCGGTACCTTACTAGCTATGTCTTATCTCGGTTTCGATTATTTTGATCTTATCTTGTCATTATTTTGATATAACTCTCTTTTAATGCATGCATATTATAAAAACACAAATCCAAGTTTTGATGAAAAAGATATAATATTATATACACCTTGAAGAGATAGGGAATATCAAGATTTTCGATAAAATGACCTCTGGATTCTACTTTGAAAATGGAATATTCCACTATAGGCACTAGAGAGATACCCATAGGAACATTACCTTTAATTTTATTTGAAATGTTTTGAAAACATGAATGCAAATAATCATCATAAAGAATTCATGTTAGTAAGATAATGAAGTAATATAACATGGATCATTCAATGCAATGATAAAGAAAAAGAATGGACTATTGGAATTTATCTCGCAATTGGTATTGATTATATAGGAATAATCGAATCGACAATTTTTAAGATGCATCTGGGTTTCTCGATTAATTATAGTTAAAAGATAGGGTTGGAGATCCCTTGGAAAAAGCAGGGTTGAAGTATCCCCATAGATGACAAATAATTTTGACAAAGAAGGATTTTTAAATCTTGACAATTTTGAAAGGCGGTGTTGGAGTATCCTCGTGGATGATAAATCATTTTGACAAAAAAAGGTTTTTTCCTCAAGAATTTTGAAAAGCGAGGTTAGAGTATCCTTTCAGAAAGGTAGGGTTAGAGTGTCCCCAAAAGTGATACATTTGACACTCTTTAGAGAAGTTGAGTTGGAAAACTTAAGTTAGCAAAACCTTGTGATTTAGGGAATGTATAAGCCTTTCAACAACTTTTGGCAAAAGAA